>JBBPLN010000673.1:0-15195 GCA_038089815.1 Sutorius eximius | reverse complement strand
TCGTCTCCCTCCTGGCGCTCGCTATTTCGAGGGTAGCCACGAGTACCGCGATTCCTTGGTGTCGCACAACACGTTCCATACCGTACCCTCCGCACCCAATTCCTCAGTCTATGCCCTCCACGACGACGCTCCCAGTGCGGAATTCGTCGGGTACCGGGATGATCCCTTTGGCAACTCCGAACCGACCCGTTATCTTGAGGAGAAACGTTCCGCTTATTCCTCCCCACGCGTCAAGTCGAAACGTGGTATTATCATCCTTGCAGCCATCGCTGCTACGATTATCGTCATCCTTGCGGTTGCCCTACCCGTGTACTTCACGGTGATCAAACAAAAGTCGAACAACGCCGCAGCAAGTCCCACGAGCACATCATCACCATCTGGGTCTGGCAGTGGCAGTCTCGCCGTGGTCACCGGGGGGAATGGTACCACGATCACTACCGGAAACGGTACTACCTTCACATACATCAACCCGTTCGGTGGCACATGGTATTGGGATCCGAACGACCCGTTTAACAACAACGCCCAAGCGAATTCTTGGACGCCTCCTCTCAATCAATCGTTCAAATTTGGCGTTGACAGGATTTTTGGGTTCGTCATTTTAGTGTCTTCTGTTTCGCTTGGTCTGACAGGTGTCCGCCAGTGTCAACCTCGGTGGTTGGCTTGTTACGGAACCAGTAAGTATTCGCTACAACGCCGCCGTCTTGGCTAACCTCTAGCCCGCAGTTTATGCAGGTGTCCCTGTTGCCATCAATTTGCCTATGGATAGTTAACATCATGGACACAGCGCACCTGCCCTGTATGAAAAGTATCAAAGCACGACACCTCAGGCCGTCGACGAGTGGACCCTAAGTGAGGCCATGGCAGCTGACACCGCTGGTGGTGGTCTCAATCAGTTAGAGACCCACTATCAGTCATTCATCGTAGGGACTGTCTTTCAAAGCGGTTTTCTGCCTTTTCTTACCCGCTTGACAGACAGAACAGGACTTTGCCGACATCGCTGGTGCCGGGCTTAACTTTGTGAGAATCCCGCTTCCATATTGGGCCATTGAAACGCGTTCTGGAGAACCTTTCCTTGCCAAGACTTGTTGGCAGTAAGTTACGTGGACAAGTCCACCTTCTTTAGGCTGACAGATCAAAGATACTTCCTCAAGGCCATCCAGTGGGCTCGCAAATATGGCATTCGCATTAACCTTGACTTTCACGCCCTCCCTGGAAGCCAGAATGGCTGGAACCATTCTGGAAAGGTCGGCTCTATCAACGTGCTGAACGGACCGATGGGGTTGGCAAATGCCCAGCGATCTTTGGATTACATTCGGATCATCGCCGAGTTCATCTCTCAGCCCGAGTATCGCGACGTTGTGGTTATGTTTGGGATAACCAACGAACCCCAAGGAACGACGGTTGGCCAAGATGCACTCTCCAGATAGTTGGTGTCGCTTTCTACTGAATATGACGTGTTGGTACGACTGACGTTTTTAGCTATCTTCAGGCATATCAGGACGTGCGAATAGCATCTGGTATAGGTGAAGGGAACGGATCTTTTATATCGTTCCATGATGGTTTCTTTCCGTTTGCGGACTGGGCCGGTTTCCTGCCTAACGCCGACCGCATCGCTCTCGATGATCACCCTTATATTTGTTTCGATGCTCAGTCAGATGCCCCAATGTCCACGTACGCTCAGACGCCTTGCAACACTTGGGCCTCGAATTTTAATACGTCGATGGGTGCTTTTGGCCTCACAACCGCGGGTGAATTCAGCAATGCCGTTACAGATTGCGGATTGTGGGTCAATGGCGTGGATCTTGGTACACGTTATGAGGGTACCTATCAAGGCAATTGGCCTGTCGTGGGTAGTTGCACTCCTTGGACCGACTGGCAAAATTGGAACGCCACGATGAAGACGGGCATCATGAATTTCGCGATGGCGAGCATGGATGCCCTACAGGTGCGTGTTTTCAACCTGCACTTGACTCTCCGTGATGAATCACACCTAACAGAATTGGTTTTTCTGGACTTGGAAAATTGGTGCTTCTTCAACCACAGGCGCCGTTGAATCGCCACAGTGGTCATATATCCTTGGGTTACAGAATGGCTGGATGCCCCTTGATCCCCGCACAGCTTCTGGGATATGTGCGGACAAGGGCATATGGAGCCCGCCCCTTCAACCGTGGCAAACAGGTGGTGCTGGTGCTGGTCAAATCCCGGCCTCCGTCACTCAGGAGTACGCATGGCCTCCTGCTAGTATCAGCAATGCCGGAGCGGTGAGCTTGCTCCCCTCCTACACACCTACCGGTGCTATCGCCACGTTGCCGCCACCCGTCTTCACCGTGAGCTCTGGCAAGTCAGTCGCTACCGCGAACGCAGGGAAGGGATGGCAGAATACAGCTGATACCGCTGGAGAGATGGTTCCCATCGCGACATGCAGTTACCTTGATCCTTGGATTGGACCGAGTGCGAAGCCTCCTTCGCCTTTGTGCCAGAGTGGAAAAGCCGTCCGCGCTGTCTCCAGTCCTATGATCACCCCTGCTCCCCGTGCGGTATGATTTCCGTTCTTCTCATGGCATTTGGATATTTTTGCTTCTGGACACCTTTGCGTGGCTTTTATTCTGGATCATCGTTAGATGCTCCGCCTTGGTTTTCAGGACTCGTTCGCGCTGAACCTTTTGCCATCGGATACTTAGACTTGGACTAATGCTTGGTTGGTTTATATACTGACAGCCGATAGAATATCTTGATGTATTTTATCATTTAAGAGATGCCGAATAAAGCTGACGAGACCACCAGAAATCCAGGGCACGTAACTTAGGTGTCGGACGAAAGGATGATCAATCAGTGCTCGCCGCTCGTGGTAGCGTAACGATCCTCAAGATCCTCCTGCCCCCCAAAACCACCTTCAAAATCACGCTCGGTACTCGGCGCTGTGTTCCGTTCACCCTCTTTCTGAGCACGAATGGCAGAAAGTTGGGCCTGCTCCTGGTCCAGATCAGTCTGTCAAGTCATCACGGGGCCGCTCTGCTAATGGTTACCTTTTCACGCACGTATCGAGCTTCTTCCCCTCGTTCCTTGGACACCCATGCGTTGTCCTGAGCGAAAAAGGCGGCGAGTGTCATGAGCTATAAACGAGATCTCAAACGAGGACGCTCGCGCACTTGTGTACCTATCCTGTCGCCCATGCTGGCCATGTGGATGTGGTGTGATAAACGATGACGATTCCAGGGGTACCCCCGTGACGACCACGATGCGCCACACGTGCTGTCGTAATTGGGGTCCTATCTGGAGTCTGGAGATTGCACCTCACTTCCGGACAGCGCAGTCGCTCGTCCCGCGGAGGGGCTGGTGACTCTTCCATCTTTTCTGTCGACACGTGTATTCTGGTTGTCAGGAAAAAAATAGGTTTCTAAATGCTATTTAGCAAAATTAATATGATGTAGCATGCCCGGGTATGGGGTTCCAATCCAGCCTGCAACGTAGTACGAATATATCAACCGCACCATGACAGTGTCCCGCTGCCAAGCTAATGGTACAAAATTGGGTGAAACCTCTGACAGATACCGAGGACATATTGTATGGCCATGACCATCAAAGAGTGTGACATCGCCGAATGATGGGGAATGGGGCGTTCATAAAACAATCATAAGCCTGGGAGAGAAGTCTGCCTTTAGGGCGACAGCGCAGCTGTCGGATTACTGAAAACCCGTCTTGGGGTATGGCCACGTCGAGCGGCGAGTTTAACTGAAGATTGTGATATTTTGGCACACGACCAGACCAGTTCCCCCGAAGATCGAGGTGGCCGTATGTCCGGCTGTAGCTGTAGTGACATGCGACGATGTGACTGGGGTATCGATGAATTATGAACTGGGTGTTTTCTGGGAAATATCGACTGTGGTGCATCGGAGGGCAAGCAAGTAGATGACGATCGCGGTGGGGGCAAGATAGAATGAACTTTGGTGGTAACTCGGGAAGAAATCGATACAGAGCTGAGGGTCGAGCCGCATAGTGTCTTTAGATCAGAAGTGCTCTTGGGCAGACCGATACCCAAATCCACTAGAGTGCGGAGTGAAGAACGAGGAGACAGGCTGGATTCCAGAGGGGTCAAAGTAGGAAGAATGCCGAACTCGCTGGATTCCGGTGGGGTTGGGGTGGGAAGGATGCCGAGCTCACACGAGGCCTGCATGCTCGTTAAATACGCATTGAACGACTAACAAAGTCAGTACGAACCTTTGAAAGCCCCAACGAGGAAATGGAGGAGAAATGTGTTGGCCCGTGATCGCCATCGCGGAAAGCACGACGGAGGTCCCTGACGCCAGGAACGCGTCTTAGCTTTGATACTCGAGGTATCGGTGGTGCTTCATCTTCACGGGGCTCGTCCTCGTCCAGATCGACGATATCTTCGCATGTGGCAGGTATCGACATGATTACAGAAGCGATACGAGCCCGAAGCTTTTGTGTACGCTGAGCGGTCATTTGGCCTGGCTCGGGCAACGCGAATAGAAAACTAGATTTACGCGACTCTGACAGTCGGGCAGAAAAGTTGGATTCTGAAGATGCTTGGCTTGCATCAGTCAAGGGAATCAATCGCAGAGCATGATGGGGAGACATACGAGAGAGGAGCGTCGCAGATGATGCAGTACGTTGATCCAGATCACTGTCAAGAGGGTCGGGATTGTCGAGATCAGATTGGGAGGAACAACCGTAGGGTGGGAGCGAAGTTGAACTACAAGTCCTAGAGTGCCGCGCCCGCGTCGACGGACCGGCGCGCTGGGAAGATGACAAGTCCAGTAGACGATACTGTTTGCGAGGCACCGTTACGACGCCGTTTTGACACGACATTTCTTTCCTTTCCTATGAATGGAGTGGATGGTGGTGGTACAGGTAGAGGTCGTCTGGGTGATGTGAACGTAAGTTCAACTTGATCCCAGGTTCGGAGTGTTCGGCTATAAATCACCCACGATGTTGATGAACCTGAGAATTCGAACTCTGGCGGAGGCCCGCACAATCCATCAGAGCCATCGAGAAGCCCGTCGTATTCTGCGAACGGGTTGGAACACGGAATCGGCTCGACGTCCTGGTACAAGTTGGTTAGCGTTCACGAGGTCGATTTGATTCCGCCATCATTGTTTGGCGTCACCTTGGGATCCAAACAACCGCCCAGAAGTAGACCGACCCCTTACTTATGACATACGCCATGTTCAGAACAATCCTTTCGCTAACTCAGCCGCGTCCTCAGCTCAATCATTCCATGTTTCGTGTTTCTTCTCGCACCTCTGTATTTCCGTTGCGCGCGTCGGCGCTGCTTCGCTCACCCGTGCCGCGGCCGCAGTGGGATCAACGGCAATTCTCCACATCGTTTCGTCCGCAGGCCCAGTACACGCGATTCTCTAATGGGTATACCTACCACAATCGTCGCCCGGATCGGGACAAGGTTGCCAAGATAGTAGCATTCGTTACCGCTGCAGGCGTGGTGTATTATGTCGCGCAGTATGTCGACAAACTCCGTCCTCCTCGTGCTTATCACAAGCCCCACCCTGAACAGCCTCGAACAAGTACCAGAAACGGGCCGATGGAGGTTTATGGACATAAGCCCAAAGTTTGAAACCAAGTTGGAGAAAGCCTCCTATACGTCGCTGCTATCCGAGTTCGAAGGCAAGATCCTGCCTGCCCACCACCCCATCACGCACCATGTCCACAGGGTCGTCTCTGATCTTTTGGAGGCTTCCGACCTCGGTACCCTTCGTTCTAGCAGTCCCCGGAGGTTACCTGCAGACGATGACGGGTTCTGGCACGACGATCCTTTTGCTGCCTCACACCCTCAAGACCAGCACGCCGCTTCGGGCGGTGGCGTAAAGGAGTGGAATTTGCTTGTCGTCAACGACCCCAAGATTGTGAACGCTTTGGCTAGCTTCGGTATGTAGCGCGTTGGGACACCGTCGCACACACCGAACACCTTCAGGCACAATTGTCGTTTTTACTGGAATTTTGCCTGTATGTAAGAATGAGGCAGGATTAGCAGCTGTCGTTGGTCATGGTACGTGTACACCTTTCCCCCCTGTCTAGCCTATCTCGAATTTTGGTCCAGAAATAGGGCACGCCGGTACTGTGTTCTTTGCGTCTCGTGAACATTGTTGACATGTCTCAAGTTGCACGCCATGCATCCGAACGCTATTCGTCCGCCAAGGTCCTCATTTTGTTGGCAATCTTGTTGCAAGCAGTCGGCATCGACTTTGGCATCGCTAGGATGTTGAATTATCTCCTCTTCAAGCTCCCTAATTCGAGAACGCAGGAATTGGAAGGTAAGAACTCTCGTTTCCAAGTGACGGCGATATTGAGGTAACTGGGAACGACAGCCGATACGCTCGGCATGCGCATCGCTGCGAAAGCGTGCTATGATCCACAATCTGCAGTGGAGTGAATTTCTTCGCCTCGCTGATGATAGCCCTCTTCACGTCCGGTTTCAGGATGCATATGCGTTTGGCAAGGGCCAGCGAGACGGGCGGTATGGGCTCTAATCTCGAGTTCCTACGCACGCATCCAGTCCCAGAGCGACGTATCAAGGTGAGAGAAGTCCTGTATATCATTGTCGGACGTGTGTAAGAGCCTTTCCATGCAGCACCTCGAGGGACTTGTCCCTGAGGCACACGAGATACGCGCCGCCAGCCCTCGATGTGCTGGTGTCCGCGAATCCATCGAACAATTTCTTGGAACTGTCAGTCGGTGGAGTTGATGATTCTTTACAGCAGGCAGGCTTGAGTAGACGGTGCTTCATTCGTTTGGTACCATGCAGGCTATCCATTTCCGAGGAGTCAGATAAACGAGCAAAAAAAAGAAAGGTTCCAGTACATAAACGTAGGTTCGTTATCACAGATCAAAAGTACACGAAGAACAATGAGTTGGCCAAAACGAATGACAGTATCAGTCCCCAAAAACCGAATAAGGGACGATATGATACAATTTCCCCCGAAGCATAATGCGAGTCCGCCGTGAGAGTACTATATCCACACAAACCTGAACCATTGAGTTCGTTCATGGGAATAAGAACGACCGGAACACCACCCAGACTGTACTCTGCTTGGATGCTGCCGTTGCTGCCCACAGGCCATTGAGTGCAAGTGAGAATGCTGCAAAATGACCAGATTAAGACGCAGGGGTCGCGAGAGGCAGTACTCACTTGAGGAGAGGCGTGCTCGGCGGGAAGGAAGTATACGCCGCAACAGACGTGTTCTTGGGCTGGCGTAAAGATACTTCAACGCTCGGACTTGCCGCATCATTCTCACGACACGTACCGGAGAACCAATGTTGGTCAAAATGGAGATCACGTCGCCCTTTGAGATTACAATGCCGTCGTTCGTGGAAGCGAGGACTTGCATAGAAGAATTAAGCCAGTTGGTATTGTTGACTAGAAAGTTACGAAACTGCAACGAGGTTAGCGAAAGCAAGGTTCGCGAGCGATCGACGCTACTTGATTCATCTTCGACATTAACTGGTATGCGGTGGTATTGGCATATCCCGAGGTCCACAGTGGCTCACGATTCCACTTGAAATGCGGGGAATTCATGTCAGGAAAGGGGAAAATGGCACGGGACCTGCTTTACCGGGTCTGCATTTCCACTGAAGCCTTGCTCCTGGCCATAATACACAATGGGTATACTGTAACAGACGTTCAGGAGAGAAGGATGACCGGCAAGTGGAAAGACTTGCCCGTCTGACATGAAATTAAAAATCATTGCATTACTAGCCACGTTAGACGGATGAGAAGATCGGGGAGTCGTCGTCTCTTACTAAAGACTTTGAGGGTCCACAGAGAGATTGAGCCAGCGAGGGACATCCTGATTCTCGATAAAGTTCCCAAGCAATCCAAGGTCCTGTTGGAGCCTGTTAGGCGACAAGTCGATAGCGGACAAGCATTGCCTCGGTCACCTTGTATTTCTTCTGCGATTGAACTATCTTGTCCGTCAAGGCACTGATATTTTGCTGGCCGGGTATGGTGAATGCGTTGACCAGGGCATTATACATGGGATAATTTAGGACCGAATCCAGGGCATCTGGTCCTTGAAATACAGCGACCTCGCTAGGGAATGTGAGGAACGACAAGCGTGCAGATGAAATGCCTACTCGACGTCCTGGCTGAAAACTTCGCCGATGCAAAATACGCCGGCAGCAGCGCAAAATCCCGGCCAAAAGTCGATGTTCACGTGTCTATCGTCCATGAAGATGGGTTTGGGAGACAGATGCAAGGGGGCTCACTTGGCAGCTAAGTTGGAATAAGACTCTGAAAATGGACCAAGGATGAGAGAACAGACCGTCGATGCGAAGACCGTCGATATTGTATTCACGTACGAGGGACTGGATCCAGTCCTGAAAGGCCGACACCACGGTGGGATCTTCTGTGTTTATGTCGGCCAGAGGGACTGTGGTATCTCCCAGCCAGCAACGTTCCTCGCTCGTGGCGTTGGACCAGTCCACGACGCAGTAAGGATGGTATTGCGACTAGGGTGAATATGCGACTCAGCACGCATGGGATGGGGTGGTGAATGCTTCCGACCTCTGATTTGAACATGTAGGTTGACAAGTCGGGGTTAGTTGATGTTGCCATGACATCGTTGACGACTGCGTCCACCATGAGGTACCTTGACGGAGCGATGAGTGGTGACGATCTGGACGAGGGTGAGATAACGCACATGCCACGTCTGTGCAGCTCTTGTGAGAGGGCCTTCAAGTCGTTGGATGTGCCGAATCGATCGTTGAGCTGCGTCGCATCGGCGATCCAGTAGCCGTGATATGCGTCGCCATAGGGGGTGGTGGACCCCTTGTAATTCTGGGACACGGGGCTGATCCAGACTGTGAACGGTGAGGGGATGCATGACGACGAGACGAGATCGACGCACTTGCCGTGAATCCGGCCTTTTGGATGTAATCGAGATTTTCGCGGATGCTGCGATGCGTCCAGCAACGATGCACGCTGGAGAGGATCCGTTCACGTACGTGTTCCAAGTCCCGCCACACCAGGTGCGTTGGCCCGGATCACAGCGCGTCGTGTCTGCACCGCTCGGAAGGGCATAGCGGTCGACGATGATCCTGTCCAGGACATCAGAGGAGGGTGATCGACTACCAAAGGATCGTACGTACTGATAGATGGAGCGTCCCCTCCAATCGTTGGCAGACGCGGCAAACGAGAGTGGGAGTAACTGCAAGAGCAGAAACAAAACGAGCGACATGGGTCATCTTCATTTCGACGTCTGGAATTTATTACGATGTCAAGTGACGTCTGTCATTAGCAAGTAACACAGCCACAGCCATACCCCATGTCTCGTCCTACCAATTCCCTGACGCGCTACGGGGTGTCCGTCCTTCTCTGGGTCCTCCTTCCCTCCTTCCAGGCGAGTCTAACATTCACCTTTCTGTACCTCATTCGAACCCACCACAGTACGGTTATCACATTTCTGCGCTCAACCAGCTCCAAGCGGTACTCACCTGCCAGCACATCGTCCCCGATTCGTCCCATGGTCTCCCCACTTGCATCCCGATGTCCGACGCGACGTTTTCCCTCGTCACGTCCCTGTTTACCGTCGGTGGACTCTTCGGCAGTCTCTCCGCTAATCTCGCTATGGACCGTTACGGTCGTAAAGGCGCGAGCCGCTTCAGCGCCGTCTTCAACACTGCGGGCGCGGCCATGTCCGGTTTAGCCCCCTCAGTTGCCCCAATGGCCTTGGGAAGGTTCGAATTCACCTAAATATTAACGAAATACCTCTCGGCAGCTCTGCTTCCTAGATTCCTTGTCGGCGTCGCCGCTGGCATCGGCGTTTGTGTTGGCCCAGTTTACCTTTCCGAGATCGCGCCGCCCGAGGTAAAGGGAATAGGTAATTCATCTCGCCCCCTACAACCCACTCAGTGCTCCATCATTTCTAGGCGTCCTCACGCAGCTCTCCATCGTCATTGGAGTCATGGCAGCGCAGGTAATGGGTTTTGGCCTGGCCACTCCCACCCAGTGGCGTCTCGTGCTTTTCATTTCTTTTGCGTTGTCGGTAGCGCAATACCTCCTCGCGCCGGCTATTGTAGAATCGCCTGCTTATCTCAATCGGATCGGTCTTACCGCGGAACGGAAAGTTGCCATTCAATCTCTATGGACCGTCGAAGACGTTCGTCAAGACCGTAAGGTGATCACACGCTCCTTTATGTACTTGCTTACCTCCACGATTAGCCGAAGATACCAGCGAGGAACCGCTCCTCGCATCAAGCAACGAGGTGGACGGAGTCCCCCGCTCAGAACCAATTCCGGCGGTCACCATACCTGAACTTCTCACCTCTTCCGAGTTGCGAAGACCTCTTCTCGTCATCGTATTCGCAATGTTATCCCAACAAGTTTCCGGTAAGAATTTGCCTCGCCTTCTCTCAACTCGCCTCGACTTACGGATCAATCCCAGGCATCAATGCAGGCAAGACGTTCATCCAATCGATCCTCCCCTAATGCTCATCGAACGTTAGTCTTGTACTATAGCAACAACATTCTCTCGAAATCACTTCCGGAGCTCGCGGCATACGTGTCGCTTGGAATCACGGTGGTCAATTTCCTCATGACCTTTCCACCCATGTTCCTGATCGAGGTGCACGTCTCGCCGAACATGACTGGCATTGAACTGACCAAAATGGCAGCGTGTGGGCAGAAAGCAGCTGATGCGCTGGTCTGTTGGCGGAGCATTCCTCTCACATCTCGCGGTGGGTTACGGTCTCAACTCCGATTGGGTTACCGTCTCGAGCGTCGCGATCATTACCTTTGTCATGTGAGTGCCTATCAACGTTCGACTTCGCGTCTTGATTTCTTTGGCAGGTCGTTTGCCATTGGACTTGGGCCCGTCCCGTTCGTTATCATTCCAGAAATTGCGCCTTTCCATGTACGTGCTCACGGTGACGGAGTCGGTGTTTGTCTGATTGACTCCGTTCGCGCAGGCCGTTTCTGCGATATCGTCGGTCGGGCTGTCCGTAAACTGTGCGTCGCCCAATGCATTCACCGCAGGGTTCTCTGACGTTTTCCACAGGGATTGCAAACTTTTTCGTTGGTCTAGTTTTCCTTCCGTTGAGGAACTTGCTTGCACAGGGGGATTCGACGAAGGAAGGAAGGGTATTCTACGTGTTCGCGGCGGTCTTGTTTTGCTCCGCGTTGTGTTTCTCGAGGTCATACAGGGGGTGAATGTCGGGTCGCGTTACATAATGAGATATGAGTCACTCTTTCTCGACCGCCACCATGGCAGACCGAGAAACCAAAGAACTCGACGCGTTCTTTGCTTTCTTCGCCACGTTCGATCTCGCTCGTCCGGTCACCACCATCTCAGACCTCAGCGACGGCGCCGCCCTCTTCAAAATTCTCTCGCTCGTGTACGTTTCTCTTTCGCGACAAAAGACCACAGAGGACCTCACCCGACGCGCAGAGACGCAGACTATTTCAGACAATCCACTCGCACCAGCACAACCCAGCTTTCTGACAACTGGGTCCTGCGTTTCACCACCCTCAAGCGACTCTACCGTCTGCTCACCCAATACTTTACCGATGTACTCCAAAAACCGACCAGCGGCCTCGAGGTGCCTGATCTCCAAGCCATCGCCAGAGATTACAACATCAGCGCGACGCTCATCCTCTGTCGCATGACAATCGCAATCGCCGTACAGTCCGAGAAGAACAAGGAGATTATCGAAAAGATTCAGAAACTCAGCGAGAGCGCACAACATCAGCTAATGAAGGCGATCGAACAGGTGAGTCCTCGAGGCGGGGCGGTAGTACAGTGCATTCAGGGTTGTTCTTCACGGGCAGGTCATGGTCAAGATCAGCGCGTCGCCGAGCGACCACGGCATCGGTGAAGTCATGACAGAGTCAGTCCATTCCCGCACGCCGTCTGCGAACCAAATCACGAGCTCTGGCACAGAGACGACCACTACTACCATATACAGTCGGAACGCAGCCACATCTTGGCAGAGAAGGAGACTATCGAAAAAGTCTATCAGGCTCTCTTGGAAGATCATCGTACCCTACAGACCCACTTTGATGATGTCGTTTCCGAGAAAGACGACGCCCTCGCCCGCCTTCGCGAAATGCAGCGCGATTTCGAGAGCAGACGAAACGACAAGGCCGACGTCATGATGCGTGCCGAGATCGACAGGCTTCGATCAGAGCTGTGAGTCTCAGCCTTACCGAGAGGATCAGTGAAGGGTTGTCTGACATCTTGGGAGATGCTAGCCAGAAGAGCGAGGATAATCTCGCCATGACAGAAGCTGAACTCGACAAACAGACCGGACGTGTCAGTGAACTCTCGCGCAAGATAGACGACCTTCAGCTAAACGCCGACCTGGCTGCGCGCCTCAAAGATCAAGTTGATGAGTACGTGTCGTCATACGTCGTGGATAGCCGGCTTAGTACCATTTAGGTATCGCCATGCAGCTGACAAGCTTCAGAAGACGGAGAACGTCATGGAGAAATACAAAAAGAAACTCCAAGAGGGCGCTGACCTACGGCAGCATGTTAAAGTTGGTTGGTTTGTGCTTCGTCCCAACCATCGCTGACATGCGTGAAAATTCCCAATAGTCACTCGAACGGCAAAATGCGGATCTCGTCGACAAGAATGCATCCCTGGAAGAGGAATATCGCAAGGTTGCAGCCTTCAAACCTCTTATGGAGTCGTATAAGAGCCAAATTTCCGAGCTCGAGGCCAAAGTAGCTTCCCGGACACAAGAAACGGAGACGGTTAAATTTGAGCTTGAACAAACTCGCACGAGATTGCGCATTACGACAGAGGAACGCGCGAAGGATTCGGAGATGCTTGAACTATACCAGGAGAGGATGCGCGAATTGGAACTCACTTCTCACCGGACCCCATCAGCTGCCAAGCCGACGGATCGAGAAGAACCGCAGAGAAATATGACTACGTTAACCGAAGAAGAGCTGATGGGCGAGGAATCCTTTGGGCTTGACAACGAGCTTGACGACGCACTCTCAGGAACGACTATGACAGATCTGAAGCTCCAGATCAAGAAACTTCAGAGAGAGCTTTCCGGAGTTAAGAAGAATGAGGCCGACAGTAGCCGAATTTTAGTGTTGGAGAATCTCTTGGAGGACGCAAATCGCATGAAATCGCGCTACGAAGCTGATTATCTTGCAGCGCACCGGGAAAAGCTCGTTCTACAACGCGACTTGGAAGAGATTCGGAGTGGCAAGGCATTGGGCGATGGGTATACTCAGTTGCCTGACCCTATCCCGACGGTGATTGATCGCATCTCTTACAGTGCCGAAGCAGCTATTGCTCTTCGCCAGCGCTTAAACGAAACAGTCGACCAACTGGACTCACTGCGGAGAGCACACACCGATCTCGAAGTTCAATTCGACACTCAGAAACGAGAACTTACTGTTGCTAAGTCTGACCGTCCGTGTTCCATCTGCGTTCTGAGTGTACCCTCGCCAACTCACGATTCCTCAGTGAACCTCATCAACAAGGACCAAGTAGAAATACTCGCCTCTCTACGAGAATCGGTCAGCGAAGACAAGGCGTCCCTCGAGGCCGAGACAGAACGTCTAAAAAAACAGATCAAGGAACTAAACGAGAAAAATCGAATGCAGCTCGAACAAGTGAACGTCCTCTTGCTGGAGAAGGTAAACCTCCAGAGCGAGGGCATTGGGCAAAGAGAAAAGATGCTACAGCGCGAGCGAGATATCGGGTTCGCTCTTTTCTTTCCGCGTTCTCCTGCACGGCTGAGCGCGCCTTGTCTAGGGACTTGCGTGCCTCGTTATCAGGAAAGGATTTACCTGAGGATGTCAAGTCGAGATTGCTTGCTCTTCATGAGGAAAATCTGAATGTCAAGGAGCAACTAAAGACCACCCAAGACAAGCTTGCCAAGGCCAAGACGGTAACAGTCGATTCAGCCAAGTATCCTAGCTCGTGCTTATTCGTTTTCAGTTCATAAAGTCTCAAGACAAACTCTTTAAGGAGGAACAAGCGAAGCTTGCCTCTATGACAGCTGTGAGTTTACATGTCGTTTCTTCCTCGCATCTGACGGACATCCATAGCAAACCGTATCCGGGGAGTCAGAGGGTAACCTGCAGACCCAGATCACGGACCTCAAGGAGCAGCTCTCTCGCGCCAATGTTTGTATTGTTTCGCAAATCACTCCTCTTTCCCACTCTAGTGACGGGTATTTTGCAGACACGTTATCAGGATCTGGAGAAGCGGTACCAATTCGAATTTTATCACATGGCCGGCGTTATACATCACACTGGCATGCATCGTCTCTGGAGTTCATACGCGCAGCCTACGTCGAAAGGAAAATCAGAGCCGAGTGCGTGGTTGGGACAACAACGAAAGAACGTGAGTTTTCGCGAATAGCTTTGGCTGGTTCTGCGCTCAAGGATGCATGCTTGTCCATAGCTCGGACACGTCTTGCATCGGTGACTTCCATCTATTTTCTGCCACTAATCTTTTCGGTACGCGGAGATATCACTACACATACCCCTTTCGATAATGTGGATCGTGCCATGTATGATATAATTGCTCTAAATTTTAGAGGAACGATGCAAACTACCTTGTACAATCCTGGTACCATATCGCGAGTCGAGACTCATCGTCAAACGGAATCAGCTGCCTGCTGGTGCGTATATATGCGCTCACGGCAGTACGGGTGGTAGCCTTGGTCTATGATCGCTTTGGGAGGGAAAGATGTTCATCGTATCGAGACGTGAAGACTTACGAATTCGCATGCCCGAAAAGCAAAAGGCGTACGGTACATCAAGCAACGTCGAAACGTGGAAATCCAAGACATTATCAACGTGCCCCAACTCTGTTCCAAGTCATTTACTCCCGCACGTTCGTCACGCACGAGACTTGGACAGCCGCGCCAATACCTGCTTCGCCACCCGCTGTCGCCCCTCCTCGGCGGTCCCATATGACGTTGGGAGATCAAACCGCTGCTTGCCAATCACGATCCACACTTGGAACTGACCCTGGCTCTGCGTCTCGTGAAACGACGGGTTACCACAACCGTGTGTCGCGCAATAGTCTGAAGAGGAGTGGATTAGAAGGCCAACATGATACATGGAAGATATAGAGATGTCGCACCCATCAAGTTCTTTACATGGGACGTTGTCGTCGTGGCATTCGAGACATCTCGAGAGACCGTCGTAGACGTGTTCGTGGGGGACGGCTCCTGGCCTCTGCCGGTTCC
>JBBPLN010000672.1:0-15207 GCA_038089815.1 Sutorius eximius | reverse complement strand
GGCTTTAAAACAGCTCTGGGATAGTTTACATTGACGAAGTGGACAAGATTGCCCGCAAAGCGAGTAGTACTGGTGCTGAAGGTTCCCGCGACGTCGGCGGAGAAGGTGTACAGCAAGCTTTATTACGCATGATGGAAGGATCCATGGTTACCGTTCAGGGCAAATCATCCGGGGTTGAGCCTCCTCCGGGCACAACTGGAGAGGGACGATCCAGGCCAGGAACGAGAGGCCAGAGTTCTGCTTCACGCGAGTGCTTCCTCAGACCTGACCGATGCGCTCACTGTTCATTTACAGCGCGACCAGACACGTATAATATCGACACGTCGAACGTTCTGTTCATATTAAGCGGCGCATTTGTCGGCTTGGATACTATAGTGAAGCGGAGGGTGTCGAAAGGCGTACGCGACCAATCTTATACCCGGCCACCAATGACAGAAATCTCATTCATATTTGGCAGTCTATCGGTTTTACCGCAACCTTGGCGCCGAAAGATGACGAAATAGAAAGCGGAGGATTTTTGCCGTTCTTCACTTCTAATCGAAGATCGTCGCACAACATTCTCGATCTAGTAGAGCCCTCGGGTACGTTTCCTTGCCCATGTACCATGTTTACTGTCTCAGCCACCCACAGATCTTGTCAAATATGGGTAAACTCACTTTTCGTTCATAACTTCCTCACCTCACAAATACACAGATTTATCCCTGAATTCATCTCGCGGCTACCTTCCTTAACTACCCTTGCCCCCCTGACAATCCCCGACCTGCGACGGATCCTCACCGAAGTTCGTGGTTCCCTTGTCTCTCAATACACCGCATTGTTCGGCTACTCAGGCGTGGAAATCCGCTTCACGAGCGCGGCCCTCGATCAGATATGTCGCAAGGCTTCCGAGAGGGGCGGTGGTGCCAGGGGCCTCAGAGGGATTATGGTCAGTTTACAGCACTTGATGCATATGGTATCTGGACGAGATCTAACGTGTTGCTTAGGAAACCCTGCTTTTAGAACCGATGTACGAAGTCCCGTGAGTGTTGGTAGATTTTTTCTCTCCCCTTCTATTCTAACAAGTTGCGAAGGGGATCGGTGCGAATCGCGACACCGATGTTATCGCATTCCGTTGACGTTGCTACCTACTAGACCGTTCGTCACGTACTCATTAACGAGGAAGTTGTGCTTGGTAAGAAGCAAGCCATGTATTGGTCTCGCGGGGAGGGCCCGGCTTTTTGGGCAGCATCGGCCAATGAGGAACAGCTGACAGCGAGGCAACAAGCGTAGATTATCCACAAGCCATACTCCTTTCGTCAATACATTGGAACGCTTAGTAAAACGTGGTAGTCGACTATTTTCCGGTATTTCATGACAATGGTAGGTAAATGTGGGAACAAGGTGGTCTACATTATCAAGTTGAGAAACAGGAGGGAATGGCAAAATAGAAAGCGGGCGGATAGACGAAGCGTACTCGTGAAGATTGGGAATGCTGCAGAGATGACCTTCACGCAGTAATCACTCTTCTTTCTTCCCTTCCGAGGCAACTTCCTTTGCTTTCTCAGCCTCCTCCTCCCCTTCATCCTCCTCCTCCTCCTCCTCCTCCTCCTCTTCTTCTTCTTCTTTGGCCTTGTCGTTATCATCTGGTGGTGTACCACCTGCATTGATTATCTGAACCCTTTCAAACATCTTCTTAAACTCTTTCGCGTCTGCAAAGTGGCCTAAGTAATACCACCTACGCAGATTTGTCTGGGCTTACTATCCGTGTTCGCAAAGCGAATCGCAAGGGTCTCAGATGTAGGTGGGGACTCTGCATAGTCAGCGGCAACCTTCCAGACCCAGCTCCGGTCAGAGCCGATATTTGGCTGGAGGCGCATATCGGAGGTGACTCGAGCGCGTCGTTAGTGAAGCTGACGACGTGAAGTGATACGGAATGCATACTGGCATGGTTGGCGCAGACTTTGAGGGTTTTGTCACGTCTCATGACCAAACGGACCTTCCTTGTCCCCCTGTGCTGGAGCAGACGGGCATCGCCCGTACCACGTTCTTTCCATTCGTTACCAGCAATGTCAAATCTGAAGAGTTTTGCGCGCCTGGAGTTCGTGTGGCATCATATCAACAACGATGATGAGAGGAATAGCAGACATCTGCTTACATTTTGAAGAGGATGTCTTCGTCTTCTTCGTGAGTCTTTGTTTCCACTTGCTCTGTAAGTCTGATGACCGGCTCGAACTGAACATCGGTCTCTTCTTCCTGCTGTAATCCGCGTCAGATCAGCGTTAGATTGTTGGTCTCGTGAAATGAGTGGCACGATTGCCTCGATGGATATTGGGATGCGTGATGCCAGGTTTGTGAACACTGACCTTTGGTGCGAGAGGATCGTTAAAATCCGCCATGGCGAGGATGGATGAGAGCAAAAAGTTGCGCAAAGGTTGGAGACAGGAATTATCACGATCACTTTATTTTGTGATCTACAATAAATCTAATTGAAATTGTCATAAAATTATTCCCTTGTGTCCGGGGTCTCTCTACTTGCTGTAATGTGAGCAACGAACGTATACTTGCCACTATCCCAAATGTCGCACCGACCACCTCTTTCTCGACTTGCCCTCTTCTGTTTTTCGCTGCTCGCCCTCTCTCCCGCTCTCGTCTTTGCACACAAGATTCACATACCGGCGTCGACGAAGGAATGTTTCTTTGAAGACCTTCACGAACATGACCAAGTCCGTCTTCTCCTGCTCTCCGTTTCTTTTTCTCACTGGCCATCACAGATGTCCGTCACATACCAAGTTGGAGAAGGTGGCCACCTTGACATCGACTTCTGGGTATGATTTGCCCATGTTCTCCTTCCATGCTCATCCATTCTTGGATAGCTCACAGACCCGGAGGGAGGCACTTTGACAAAGCAGATCAGACAAAGCACTGGCTCAACCTCAATAACAGCGGAGAAAGATGGCCGATATGAGTACTGTTTTTCCAACCAGATGAGTACAATGGCGGACAAGGAAGTCAGGTGTGCGCACTACCTCAGGACTAGACGGGTCGTTAATGAATACCATAGTTTTAATGTTCACGGCATTATATACATCTCCGAAGACGGTTGGTCTATTCTGCGTCCCACTACCCTTGCTAACGATGGTCCTCGTGGTAGAGGATATTGTTGCACCTGTCGAGCGCGAAATCCGCTCGATGGCGATTGGGCTCCTAGCTATCAAGGATGAACAAGAGTACATTGTCGTGCGCGAGAGGCGCCATCGTGACACCGCCGAGTCTACCAACGACCGCGTCAAATGG
The DNA here is from genome assembly GCA_038089815.1 of Sutorius eximius. Taxonomy (NCBI): domain Eukaryota; kingdom Fungi; phylum Basidiomycota; class Agaricomycetes; order Boletales; family Boletaceae; genus Sutorius; species Sutorius eximius. The sequence continues at coordinate 11,934 of JBBPLN010000672.1, read as the reverse complement.
TGGTCGGTCCTGCAAGCCGTGGTCCTCTTCTCGGTCGTTGCATGGCAGGTATATTATCTAAAGGTGGGTCCCAGTGAAATCACCGGTGGTCGTGTTATTGACGATTTACTAGTCGTTCTTCGAGGTAAAACGTATAATTTGACCTAGTACACGTTGCGGGTGACCGGTGACCTCTGTCTTAATCCATCATTTACGTGATGCTTCGAGTTGCTACATGGTCCTTGAACGTTGAACAAGCTTGAACATATCACCAGATCCAAAAATATTACGCATTAAGAAGGATGATACATAACAACATGCATAGATCTACATAGTTAACGACGGTTAGCATGTGGGAGATGAAGGCTGCCGAAAGCGGATTGCTGACGCCCCTCCATCCATCAAATACATAGTGGGGGACACGAGGGTATAAACAGAAGCGATAACCACGATACATGGAGTACAATGCAAGAGCTCTGCCCTTGATCAATAGTAATGGAATAGGTGCGTTGACGAGTAAAGTGGCACTTAGCGCCATGACGGTTTTGAAGGAGCAAGTCTCGTGCTTGTGTCTCCACTGATATTAGCATTTGGATCTGCTGCCGGAATAGTCAAGGTCGCCCCGCTGGACAACACGTTTGGCCCCTTAACCCTTAAGGATCTTGACGCGTTAGCCAGCAAAGAAAGTCTCTTGGGTCGCTTTGCAGGTGATCTGCCAGTGATTTCCACGCGTCTTGGACCACCAGTATCGGGGGTTTCGTCCGCGATTGGTGATGGCTCTGGGATCATGCTCGACCTTCGACGCGTCCTCTCGCTACGCATTGGACCAACATTTGACCGCCTACGTATATTTTTGACGGAAGATGCACCAAGACGTGGGGTAGATGTGGGGAGACGACGAGAGGGACTGTCGCTGTGTTCACCTTTCTTGGGGACATGCAACGTGGAACCGCCGCCGCCATCCTCGGCCGTAGAGTGATTCATGCTTCTGTCAGAGAGCGGCCTCACCGGGGAGCCATTTTCCTCCGCTTCCTGTAGACACCCAAGCGATGTTGCACCCTTTGTCTTGAGGAACGCAGGATCAAAACGACTGGATCTAGGGCGTCTACAGGAACTGGGCCGCAGATTTGAGGACAGTCCGGCAGAGGAAGACAAAGTGGTTGACCTCGCTTCAGGGAGGGCGACGAAACTGAGGCTGAGATTATCCTCGGTTCGCTCATCTTCCCACTCGCTCTCTGAGCCTGCAACTGAATGACTCCGACCAACGCTTTCTGTGCTGTCGCTCGAAATGATGGAGATTATTAGTGGATTCTCCGCCCGTCCCGCATCGACCAGATCCCCTTTCCCCGCTTCGTCTTTCCATTGGACAACCTTCTTTTCCTTGTCAGAAACGCGGCGGTACGGCTGGCCGATACTGGAACGGAGTGACTTGCGCGGCGATTTATACGCTTTTCGTGGTGATGCAATGTTGTTATATGAAGACCGTCTCGAAGATTTCGGCGCAGGCCATAATGTTGAGCTAGAGGCGGCACGAGCGAACGATTGAAATGCGGGTTGGTTGACAACCCCTTCGATGGAGGTACCACTGCTGGGCCCAGCATACATCGCCGTTGTCTGTCCAATTAGAGCAGCAAGTGTGTCATCGTTTTTCCCTGCAGCAACATTCAACGATGCTGCAATGGCCTTCACGGCTCCCTCAAACCCGTCCTTCCCATCATCCATCGCTGTCCTCAAAACACGTGAAGCCTCCTTGAGGACGACGGTGCACCGTCCGATCATCCCAAGTAGGGTCACAACCAAATCTGCTTGCGAACGGAAAGATTCTTTGAGAGCATCCCTTTCAGCTTCCGCCCGGACCCTGTCCATTTCGGCCTTCCGCCATTTCGCATCCGCCTTGACATTCTCGGTGCTAGATTCCTCGAATCTGTCAGAGCGACGTTCACTGACTGCACGAAGAGTAGCCTCAAAAATGTTGTGCGAATTTTGCGAACGTATGAGTCGTGCGCTCAAAGAGGAGTCCGACTTGATTGCTTGTTCTTCCGGACCAGCGAGAGCTTGCAGGAGGGCGCGTTCGGCTTCGAGATCGGGAGAGGGCGGAGATGAAGAACAGCCAGCCAGCAAAGCATCGATCTGGGCGACGCGGGCACGGATGGCATATAGTTTTTCCTCTGCGGCGGATATCTTTCCGGCACAAGATGCGCCGTCAGTGATTGATGCCTGGGTTTGCTCCATTCGAGCTTGCATGTCTTGTTTCGCGCGCTCGACCTCGGCATTGGCTTCCGCTCTCCTGCGTCTGACGATATCATGTTCGTGGCAAAGTTTTCCCGCAAGTTTAGCTTTGAGTTCGGCAACTTCAATGTTGAGACGATTAATGGCTTCGACATATCGACCGACATGTCGCTCAACATTAACGACGTTGCGGGTAACCACCTTCGTTTTTATCTTCGTAGCACGCTCGGCGTATAGAAGAGTGTTGTGGGTGTCGTCAAAATGCTGAGAAGTAGGTGCTACGCAGACCACCATGACGGTCTTGCAATTTCCGCCCAAGGAGAATTTAAGCAGACGAGTAAGCTTGCTGTTGCGGTATGGGACATGTCGAATGGCACCGCCACTCTCGCAGAGTGCGTTGATACAGTTCCCCAGTGCAAGTAGAGATTTGTTGATGTTGGCGCCTTCGACCATCCGCTGGCCCATGTTAGATGTAGCTGCGGCCCGTTCACTTCCAGCTAAGTCGATGATAGAGAGGGTGGCAACTGTTCGCTGCTCAGTCAATGAGGCGGTTCGCGGGGATTGTGTGACATGGACTTGGAGAACGGCGTGCGAACGAGACGAAGTTTCGTTCGCGTGTGTAGGTGATTGTGTTCGGCGAGAGTTACCTTGCAGGACGATCTGCTTGACCTCTTCCGCGCTCGCAGGGTGTAACTCGACGAGGCCGATGACTTTGACGACTTTGTCCTCGCGGATCTGAAGACCGCCTCGCGGGGTAGGAGTACCAGGTTCGGCGAGAAGATCGCGAATTTCTTCGTTATAGATTTCAAGGAAGGTGACAACTACCTCGATGTTCCAATCATCTCTGCGGTCTTCGATGCGTTGGAACAGATCGGACATGGTGAGGTAGATTATGCCTGGATCCACCTCTGTCCCACTAATGGTATGGGTCTTTCCGCAACCTGTTGCCTGTGGCGTAATTAGCAATAGTGCAGCGTCAGAACGTGTTGAAAACCGTACGCCGTATGCAAATACTGTAGCATTGTAGCCGTCCAGCAACCCGCTAAGCAATGGCTTTGATGTAGCCGTGTACACATCCTCTTGTCTTGCCTCCCCGTCGAAAACTCTATCGAACATGAACCTCTTGTCCTTGTACCGCTTCGTTCCCGGGGGCACGAAACCCCGTTCGACAAATGCGCGTGCTCTGTCCTTCTCGTCGGGATCGAACGTGAGTATGCGATCGTCCACTATTTGGACGATGTCGCGGAGGGGTGCTGAAGCTGTTACTGGTTTACTGGGCGTGGCGAGAGTACCATCCCCACGGATAGTCTCGTCATAGCATGGTTCTGGTAGGCGCGCTGCCTCCCAAGGGGTTGGAGGCCTTACGCGGACTTGTTGAGGTCAGAAAAAAGCTAGAACTAAAGCTACAAAGAACTACACCCACCGACGACGGTGATTGAGCCGGCTGCGACCATGAGCGGTAGCTAGATATGATACAAAGAATGCCGTGGTCGAGCCGAGTTGAAAACCGAACGCGTCTTACCTTTTCATCACGTGATCGTGCTTTACATTGATCTACCATCATGACCGCTGATACGTTGATCATCGAATCCCCCGCAGACTTTCATGTCCATCTACGACAGGGAGAGCTCTCAAGGCTAGTCACGCCGCATGTTCGCAAAGGCGGGTTTGATCTGGCTTATGTGATGGTGAGCGGCGTCACGACACCACCGCAATCCCGCCTCAGCCGAGATTTAGCCCAACCTTACGCCTCCGATCACTAAAACAGAGCTTGCAGTGGAATACAAAAAGCAACTACAAGCGATAGATGATAGCGTCGACTATCTGATGACCCTCTATCTCTCGCCCGACCTCACCCCTGATGAAGTCAGAAAGGCAAAACAAGCGGGCATCGTTGGTGTCAAATCATATCCCAGAGGAGTTACCACCAACTCGGACGGTGGAATTGAGTCGTACGAGGTCTACTACCCAGTCTTTGAGGAGATGGAGAAGTGTGATCTCGTCCTAAATCTACACGGTGAAATCCCGTCGGATGCAGCCTCAGTAAGCGGGTGGTACATTACCATCATCACCCATCTACAACGTTAAATGGACCACAGAATACCTGCGTATTGAATGCGGAGGAAAGATTTCTTCCGCATCTGAAGAAGATTCACGAAGCGTTCCCCAAGTTACGTATCGTACTCGAGCACGCGACGACTCGGGCGGCGGTAGAAGCTGTCAAGTTGCTCGGCAGTACGGTGGCATGCACGATCACGGCGCACCACCTCGCCATGACGGTTGATGATTGGGCGGGTCAGTCTTGGAATTACTGCAAACCTGTCGCCAAATATCCGAGTGACCGTGAAGCACTGCGCAATGTTATACTTGAGGGTGGGTATCGTTTTGCGACCGCGACGTTTAAGAGCGTTTGGACCTGTATTTCAGGACATCCGAGGTTTTTCTTGGGATCGGATTCGGCACCGCACCCAGCACAATCCAAATCGATGGCATCGCCCGTCCATTCGTGCGCTGCAGGGGTGTATACGTCACCGATCCTACTGCCTTTTGTCGCACACATGCTTGAATCGTTTGGGGCACTGCACAAGCTGCAGAATTTCGCGAGCGATTACGGACGGGCTTTCTACAGGCGCAGTGCTGGCACCAACGCCCGAAGGATCGTCCTGTCCAAAGTAAAGCGTTACCGAGTCGAAGATACCTGGTCGTTCGGTGACGCGACTGTCCGGCCGTTCTGGACGGGGAAAGAACTTGAATGGGAGATCAGCGATGTCAGTGCCAATCTATGAAACGTCACGATCTCTCTGCGGTTGCTGACACCCTCACCAGACTTGTCCATTGGGCGGTGATGCACGGCAAGAGCGGGAGTCGACACAGCCCGCGTTGCAGGCATAACTGTTCACGCAGGGCGGTACTAAGGCGGTGCGGCTGGCTGTGATTGACGCTGTAGAGTAATTTGTCGTACACAACGTCGACGTTGATGAGCAGTGCCTTTTGGTGTCATGTCTCCAACATATCTCGCTGCATAGACCCACGACCGTCTTCAGTACCATGCACCCAAGTCCAGCCGCGAGTCTCAGTGCGTGCTTCGATCTGTTCTGGACACTCCACTAGCATCTGACCGCGCTGCAAGACACGCCCTACGCAGGACAGGCATCCAACTCCTTCAACAATGCCACGCACACAACCGCCTCGCGTCCTCCTGCGCCTTCCCGACCACGAGCTTCTTCGCCTCCCACAGTTTCCGCAACGGCAGGGCCTTTTCGCCGAACCAGTATTCCATCCCAGGGAGGCACTGACAGAAGGCGTCTCGCTATCGTGGAGATGGACGCCCACAGGCCATCCGTCCGGGATCGGACAGAGAAAGGCACTGCACATGGGTATCGGCCATCCGACTCCGGTGGCGGTCCACCGAATAATTTGCCCTTGGGAGGACTGGCATTGGTTGCACCGCCAGACGCATCTCCCCAGAGTTACTCCGATTTGACATCACCCGGGGCCGTTCCTGTGTCAGAACGACAACCTGTCGGTCAGACTCTGTCCAGCAACCACGCACGATCATCCTCGGATCCATTTGGAGCCTTCCCAAAAAATATCGGCCACGTACCCCATAAGTCCTCGCGTGAGGTCGCCATCATCGGTACGACCAGCTTTCCTGGATCTGCATCGGTTCCACAGCGACCATCAAACACCACGCCTGTCACTGACTCTCTCAGGCCACCTTCATTTCAGATACCGCAGTCGAGGTCGCCTTCTCCCGGGCTTGCCGAGTTATCTGACTCGGGCTGTTCAACCAACCGCGGACGTCAGAGGAAAGATGCCCTTGCACCTGGTGCTAGCCCCGTCAGAGAGATCAAAGAATTCTCTACTCCTGTACGAACACCAAACATAGGCGAGTCGAAACATATAAGCGATCGCGTCGCTGGTCCCGTTGTCATCAACCTGTTTCCTCAATCCTTGTCACCTAGTCCAACGTTTTCAAGCTCACGCTCTAGCATACAAGACATGTCTCCTAGAACCAATCTCTCCACTCCTCTGACTCCATCGACCGCACTGACTTCACCTGATATGGCGTCTTCTCCGTACCTGCATTACCAGCCCGGTCTGCACGCCACTGCAGGACCACTTCCACCACCACCCCAGGCCATCTTTAGCATTGACCCCAAGGCGCCTCCACCGCCACGACCCCCAAGACATTCACCCATTCGAAGAAAAGATGACCTGGAAGCCATGAAGCAGATGCTACAACTACCGTCACATGTCACTGCCGCTCTCAGACCTAAATATTCACCACCATCAACTCAGAAAGAAGATGTATCCACGGGTCCGGAGAAGGCGACCATAATGGGTCCCACACATAGTCCTCCGAGGTGCGCACTTTCACCCTGTCGTCGTTTTGGATCTGAAACAGCTTTGGCCAGCTCCCGTGAGAGCTTTGGTTCTGATCTTAACCCCCACCACGTTCGGGAAGGCGCATTTCCTCCGTCAAGAATATGCACTTTGGATTCGGAGGTCCCAACCCCCCAGCAAGAGGAGATTGCTACCTCATTGCCTCTCCTTGACTCAATGGATGATCTAGTAGCTTCGATAGGTCTCGCAATCGATGACATGGGAATCATGAGCTCCAGTGATGTGCCACCACCAACGGTTGTTGAACCTCCGCGCGGAAACGAAGGACGAAACGGCGGCAAAGGCCTGGAGATTCGTCGCACTGACAACCTTCCGCTCAGCGTCACCCATAGCCTTAGTTCAGGACAACCTCGTGCAGACCCACTCCCATCGCCACCTCGCTCTGACGAAAGCGTGACACAAGGTTGGGTGAATCCTGATCAAACACTCACTCGCTTGGAAGCGGCAGTGCCGCCCGTTCCAGCAAAGAACGATCTCCCCTGCTTGGATACGAAGTCACTGAAGAATGCGCTTAATCTGAAACGTTTCTCGTCTCTACCACGCACGCCATCTCTCATGTCGCTCAGACCATCCCTCGGGAGCAAGCACTCCTCTGGGGTACCTTCACCTTCGGTTGCTCATTCTGTGTCGCGGCCGGGACCGCCAATGCGGAGGACGAAGTCGACGCACCCGCGTGCGATGTACTGTGTAGATGTGACTGTGAAACGAACTGCCCTGGAACGGTCCATAGGCTACGCCCACAAAATTAACGAGCTATACAACTTTGACTGTGGTCTGGGTGATTGGATTACTGATGCCAGATATAAGGGTAGGTTAGATCATTGCCACTTCATGGACCTTGGGCTGACATGATTCATCTCATAGCTCTCCACCCCCATTCATCAGCGAAACGCTCTACTGTGAATTCCTCGAGAGGACCGCGTGCTCCATCTACTTCTTCTCCATCTATTGCCCCACGTCACATTTCTCAATCGTCCACTGATTCGGGTATCACATTTCCAAGAAGAGCTGATGCCTACTCTGCAACCGATCTCGCCCCACGTGTTGCTGGAGATGCCAGTCCACCCAATGCATTGCCCCCGCTCCCATATCCCGCGTTAGCCGCAACTCCCCGTAGTGGTCCTTCCAGAGCGTCTACAATGATTGCATCATCATCTACCTCGTCCGGTCGTTCAATTGCTTCGCCCTCCTCAGGTGCGAAATCACCGGGCGGTTTCTTGGCCTCGCTTGGACGTAGGACTAGCATCAGGAAGGAGAAACCCTTAACCCCACCATCTCCTCCGAAGACGTTATCCAAGAGCCCTCCTAGGAATACGAACGAGCAAGCTACCCCACGCTCAGCAAATGTACCACCCGTCGCACCATCTGTCCCCGGCGGCCCCCGCGCACCACCCAATCGCATGCAAAGGTCGCAGACTATTGTTATCACTTCGCAGAACTCTATGAACGGAGCGAGCCCTCAACGCTCCAGCACAATGGCCCGTAGACCCTCTCTTTTTGACGGTCGTGGAGGCGCGCAACATAATAGCTTAATCTCAGGGCCGGAGTTCAACCGACAAGTCGACAAACTCGCCGCTCTCCTGCCGAAGGCGGATAGAAATGTGCTTGCTATTTACCTACGCCGGGCCGGCCAGGATATACTTGCCATTGGACAATACCTGGAAGATGAAAAGAATGGTACCCTCCGTTATGAATGATCTTACAAAATGACCTTTTTCTCTTTTTGCTTTTGCGAACTATTATCGACGCTGGCATTCACCATGCACTATCTTACACTACTCACGCCAATACATGTATCTTTGCCTTCTAGTACTCGGTTTACTAAGTTTGACTTAATGCATACGGAGTCGGGTCTTGGTGTGCGCACGCGACTTGTTATTCTGGTAACAACACTGGGAGATTCATCTTGCGGACTTAAACCCCCTTTGTGCGGAGAGGCGGAAGGCTGGAACAAAGAGATTAACAGAGTGTGGAACATGGTGCACATCTCACGAACGTCGTTGAGTCGCATGAGACTTCGCCGAACCTGTTCCCCATCCACTCGAACCAGGTTGTGCTCCAGCATGAGAGTGGCCTCCCCTGGTAGTCTTCGGAAGAAGCAAGTTTTCAACCTCGTGAGTGCTATCCGATCGATCGGAGTTAGCCAAGAAGGAGCGATTGCCCGTATTCAGTGAATGTCGGTGCGTGGAGACGGTCCGATTGGTTGCGTTAGAGCGAGGCATTACTTGTAATCCGATGTGTCCCTGCTGCATCGCAGTGCTCCCTTTCATGACGCGATCAACAAAAGGTGTCCGTTGTATCTAGCGCATCGTCAGATAAGAACGTTTGGACGTTGTCAAGTCAGCTTGGATTTACGGCGGTAGCTTCCATCCCACCCACCACAGCTCCTATATCAACATCTCCAGCCATTTGCCTCGGTTGGTTGTCAAGAGAATGATGGGAATGGGTAAAACCATGCACGGTCGGTTGGATTGTGCAGGAAGCATCGGGGCCAAGAAGGGTCCTTCTCTTTACCCTGTCAAGCTGAGCCTGGACGGTTCTGTCAAAACGAAGTTAATCATGGTTTCATCAAACCCTACCTTGAGTTTCTGATACTCCTTCTCTCGCTCTCTCGACGTATCCTGTAATTCGTGGACCCTTCGGCGCTCTAATTGAAGGTCCCTTTCCAGCTCTGTTCGCACAACAGGAGAGACGTCGGTGACCATCTGGATGATACTGTCCTTTACCTGTAACTTTGCTTCCCAGAAGGTTGATCTCCCCATTGGCTAACATTGCAAATCACAGTCGTGAACCAGCCCGTGATGGCGACGCAATGGAACCTACCTTCCCTTATAACGTTTTCTAGTTGTTTCTGTAGCTGAGCGTTCTTGTCGTTGAGATTTCGAGTGACAGCATGCTGGAATGAGCTGTACGACAGCACATATGTATGTATATCAGTTAGCAAACGAGCAGATCGACGCACTTTTCCTGATGTATCTGATATTGCCAAAACGACAGCGCACTTTATAACCGTGAACTTCGAAAATCAGAGAATCTGGGCAACACAGACCGCGTGCAAATTTCCATAATGATAGAGGGGCTCAAACCCGAGAGAACAGACTTTCAGAGGAGTTAAAACGAGTGGACGTTGCAACGAGCGCACGCACTGTCTTGTAATCATTTGTCGGATGCAAACAACAAACCTGCTTTCTCATCAACGACAACCGAAGCAATGAACTAGCCCATTACCACCACGTCATCACTATTTGGTGCAATGGTAACTTGGTGTCAAATCTCATCAGAGAATGTGTTCACTCACGGCTCAGTAAGCAACGTCTCACAAGCTATCTATATCAGAAGATCGTTGAGGGTATGTAAAAGAGTTTCACCTGGACATAGGCGGGACGTGTTGAACAACTCGTTGGCACATTCCACTATTTGGGGAGTCAGACCAAAGTTCCGAAATGCCACCGAAGTTAACCAACTTACGACAGAATATATGCGAGCCTATCCTCGTTGCGCTGCTCGATTTTGGTTCTCTATTGGAATAGTTGATGACTCACATGTCGTCTGGGTGATGTATATGGATGAACGGGATGTCGGGAATGCGAGAAGAGATCAATTCTCCTTACGCACCACCACCGCTTTGTCCACCAGTGGCTTCCTACAGTTGAGACGGTTACACCTCAGGTCGGAATCCATTCGGCGATACAACGACTTTCGGAGGGACAATAAGTACACCGAATTGAATGGTGGCAGTTGGTGTCAAAGCAGTGAGCCCGACTTTGGCCCAATGAGGGCGGATATTATCAGGGGTAACTTACCAAATATAGAAACTAGCGTGACTCCATCGCCTGCCTGATCGTGTCAACAGTAAATTTATATCAGAAACGAAACAAGTACACAATGCGAAGATGCGTAGCAATAAGCGACAGTATTGCCAGTCAGCGTCCCTATCCCACGGAGTCAACATGAATGTAATAATTAGTATTAGGCGTCGATATGAGCGTGCAAGTCCCTAAAACGTGTGGTAAAAATGCAGATAATAATTATCAGGGTCTCCATGCGTGTCGAGCTGGTGTACTGGGTATACTTATCCTAGGGCGGTGGGTAGGTGGTTTTGAAGGTGTGATCGGTCGGATCGGTAGTCCGTCTGGGTTTGCACGCCGCATGAATTGCAGGGGGGCTAGTGGTGATCCGGACGATGACGGGGATTTCACAGCATGCGGACTGCGAGCATCGGGTGTAGAAAGGGTGAAAGACGGGATGAATGGACCCGAGGGTTCTGGTGTACGTGGAGGCACGGGAGATGTAGTGATTTCTGGAGCCTCAAATAAGGTAGCAGAACTGATCCATTTTTCTTCTCTGGATCCAAAGCGAGGTGAGCCAAAGTGCGGCGGTGATTCAGGAGGCATTATTCGGAACTGGTCTGCAAAATGGTCCTTGATGAACCTAGAAAGACCGTCAGCGACGATAATGCATCGTACGTGCCTTACGTACTTGGACAATTCCTGCCATCCGCCTCCAACACGAACCATCACGGTCTGCGATCGAAGGATGCGACAAAAACACAATTTAGGTTCTTGGTCGCCAATCCAGTATTTGCCGCTCTGATCCTTCCAGGTATCGGCAACAACTTCGACATTGATATTCACAGGAAGTTTGTTAACAACGTCTCCCACGGCAACATCGAGCTTGTTTTTTGGGTTAGCAACATACGTTTTTTTAAGGGCCGCTTGGGTTCGACGAGGAGTCTGGACGCTGTTCGCCACAGAGAAGGACTGTCTCGGTGCACGAGCCCAAGTTGACATAGAGGAGGAAGACCGAGTAGGATTCGTTCGGGAATTCGATGACATCTCCGATGGAGTGGGTGACGCTCGGGACTTGGTTTGTGTTCGTGGCCGTACCTTTAAGGACGGTGTCGGGGCACGTATAGAGACACTGGAAGACATACTGGCCGTGCGTTGCCGGGAAGCGAAAGTAGAGCTGTATATGGAAGACGAGAAGGCTGGTGATGGTGATGTGATGGGCCCGGAAACTGAACGGGCGGTGTCTACCGACACCATAGATAGTCTACTTGATGAGCGGTGGTGACTGTTTGAGGTGCTGGACAACACACGGCGAGAAGACGGATGGTTTGGCGTTAGGAACTGGCCTCCGCTCGACCCGCCCAGTGAGAGGTTTGAATATCTACCGGTTTTGCCACTGTGAGAAAGTTTCGGGTTGTTCGGACGACTCGATCCTGCCGAACAAGAGCTAACAGCGGAAACGGACGCACAACTATTCCGGCCGGAGCTGACTACGCTGGACGATCGTGGTCTCTCGCTTGCAATCCTGTCG
>JBBPLN010000671.1:0-15229 GCA_038089815.1 Sutorius eximius | reverse complement strand
ATGGTGGGTAATCGGATCGTGATAGTAGGTAACCCAATCGAAACGGTCGCATAACCTGATTCTTGCTGTTGTTGATCGTTAACATTGACCTCTGTCGCCGTGGGTTCAGATCTGTCATTTTTGGGGGGACCCTAATGGGATGTGAATCGTCGGGGGGATATCCATAGATCCAGAAGGACGCACTGTACTCGCGTTCCGAGGCTGCGCTTCCGTGGTACTTTCTCCGCCGCGAGAAGTATTTGCAGGCCGTGCTTTCGTGGGATTCTGTTTACCGCGGGAAGTACCTGCCCCTAGCCAGTTATGAATGGTGACCATGCGACGCGATTCAGGCTTACGCTACGTGTCTGATGAGTAGCTACGGCCTGCATACGGTTGAAGAACAACCTACCTTTCGCTTCTTGATCCATGGTCCACCGGTTCGCTGATGAGATAAGTTAGGTCACACACGCGATCATCCATTCATGCAGAGCGCTCACTCGCTGACGTTGACCTGCAGCCATCCGCGAAGGGCCCTTGTTCGTGGGGTTTACCTTCGGAGGCGATGGACAATGAATGGGTTGGCACGAATCCCGAGAAGGCTGATCGGGGCCATGTGCAGCCGGGCACTTGCCGCTCCTTCCCGGTAGCCAATTTTTGAATGGGAATCGGACATGTGACGAGTCGGAGGATCCGTCTATGGTGCGTGGTATGTGGGATAGATCCCTCTTGTCCTCATGAGAATCAGTCAGGTGCCTTCGGCGGGGTCAAACATCATTACGATAGGAGTGTAGTCATCACGAACCTCATCAAAGTCGAACTGCGCAGCAGGCGTGGCGGATGGCACCTCAATCTGTGTGCACCATCAGCGCTTGGTCCGGGGTAGGTTGAATCCGTTGATACCTCGAGGATGACCCTACCATCTCCGCTGGTTCTCTCGGGCTCACGCGTATCCGATTTCCTGCTGTCTTCTTGTGCTACCTAGTACAAGCTGGGGTAAGTGCGACCCTTTAGATGGTGGTGCGACAGCTTGTACCGAATTTGCTTCGGGCGGATTGTCATCGTGGCCATCTAAAGTCGGAGAGTGCTCGTCTTGTGGTACTTGGTCGTGAGTAGGTACCTGTCGAAGGAAAGTTTATATACTAGGGTTGCCAGGACGACGGAGAAAACTCTCACCTGGACCTTGCCTAGATCGTGAATGACGATTTTCCCATCCACTCGTCCAATTGCTAACTGGTTGCTGTCGGGCGAGAGGGCGATCGAGCGAAATTCTTCAGTGGCCTTGATGGTAGTGTCGGCCAAAGCGAGCGTTGACGTGTCCAAGGACGACATTGAATGCGGTGCGAGAGCAGTGATGAATCTTCCATTGGCAGCAAGAGCGATAGAGCGGACGGTGCCGTTACCATCATCAAGACTTGGTGATTCTGCAATCTGAGACCCAGTGGAGACATCGAACAACCTAACTCTGCTGTTGTCGGATGCAGCAAAAATCCGTTGGCCATCGTGTGACCATATGAGTGGAGTGGCCACACTCCATGCACACATGGTGGTCTTGATGACGATGAGTGGGGCACCGTCGTGACTATTGAAATTCCAAATTGAACCAAGAGGGCATGCAATGGCGAGTTGCTTGCCATTGGGAGAGAACTTGATACCGATGGCCGAACTGTTGAGTTTGAGCGGACCGACAAGTCTCTTCCCTTTGATGCTCCAAACGCTCGCTCCCGTGTAGGTGCCAGTTGCAAACCGTGTCGAATCCGGAGACATGTCCACTGTAAACACTTCCCTTGCACGCTCCATGCGGACGACCCTTTTGCGCAACTCTCCGTCCCACACAGTTGCCCCATTCATCGTCCCGCATACAACCCATTTCCTGTCCCGCGACATGGAGATGGCATTCACATCCATGCCTAGTCGTTTTCTGTCCTCTTTCGGACCATCCGTGAGTTGCCATTGTCTCATCCCATCGCTGCTCCCGCTCAAAACGTGCTTTCCATCGTGGCTGAACGTCACTGCATACACAACACGAGCGCGACCAGTGTCCAGGACGATCGATTGGCCTTGTGAATCGTCAGCATCGCTCTACCACCTCTCGGCCGTGTCACACACCAGTTCGATGCCATTCTCACGGATAGTTGGTTGGGAACGAGGTGCGTCGGTCTCTTCGTGGTCACTGTGCAGTGTGCCTCGTGTCTTTGGCGCTTATTCTCGCTCGGATCCCGGCAACCTTGCGTTATCCATCGTATCTCCGCCCCGGGTCCTGGGACTGGGTTCAGTCTTATACATTGTGCTAACTAGAAAGCCACCCATCGTCATACCCTCTGCCTCCCACTGTATTCTCTGTACACTATGATGCCTCCAACCGCGTCTCACCTGCTAACATGAGGTCCCGACAACGAGGCTCCATGATATTCTCGAGGTGCATTGGAAAGCGCCGACGCCGGTTTTGTTATCATCATGCCAGTCCCCGCTGTGGACCACATGGGAGGCCTAAACGTATGTACGCCACTCATCGCCCATATCCTTATCACCTGCTCACCGACGCTGTCTGACGCTCGTACAGCTTCATCGACATGGAGAGGAACGTGTACGGTCCCAAGTTTCAACCCGACGTCGACGAGTGCGGTGGATAACGATCAGTACCATCCGCCCGTTATACCAAGGAGATCCTCGACCCCATCGTGTCCTTTGTGTAGGTTGGATGCACACAGCAATTCGACTGATCACCACCCTCGTCGTTCTGCTTAACCTCAGACATCATCGACCAAGGACTAGCAGTAATTCGAAAAAGGGCAAGTTGCACATGGTGCTGCTGATGTGCAACGCACGCGAGCTGGCCTAGTGCTCGAGGAGCTCTTTAGAGCTCCTTCCTCAAGCACAAACACCTCGCCACACAAGTAATCCACTGTGCTGCATAACAGTCCGCCTCCGGCATGGGCGCGTGCCCACGGCGCATGCATGTTATTTTATTCATTCCTGCTGACGTGCAATACCTCCCCTGGCACGACGCAGGTAGCGAGCATATCATGTTCGCGTTCCGCAGTCGGATGGACCACATCCTGAACTCACATGGTGGACACGGGGTACCGATGCCAGTTGCCTCGACACGGGCACGAGCCAAACGGGCGAGCGGTGCTACATCCCCCTCTCCACGCTTGGGGAAAAGCACCCACTCATCTGTGCCCTGTAGCACTCGCTGATGCTGACCTGGAACCTGGAGACTTGTAGGTAGAATGCCAGTTGTAGAGAGTTGGCATTGATCCCGTTATTTGCATTTGATGCATGACATTTCCATTATGGTGCTCATCAGATGATGAAGAACCAGTGCCTATGGATGGTGATGTGCCTGTGGTCGTTAGCGGTTTACATGGTACTTACATTCGTGCTTGACAGGTCTGTGCAGTGTGACGGTGGTCTTGATCCGTCTGTGATGGCGCGTACGAACAGATGTTTTTTGCAGGCAGCCCTCATTGTTCATTGTAGCCCCTGCATGTTCTCCTTCCTGTCCCTGTCGGCCCCTCCGCCTCCTCCTGCACCACCATCCATCTCTGCTTTTGCATATCTCGATCGATTGATCTCTGTCCTATCCACCTGCTTGCTCTGCAGCCTACGCAAGGACGCCTGGATATCCTCGTTGTGCTTGTGTGTGAACTACGCGGTATCCGCGAGATGAAGCCCCTTGGTGGAGCCAGAAGTTTTCGAGTGCGACGGCAGCCAACTTCGAGTTTGTGGAAGTGAGGCTCGACTGCATGACGTGAGGATCGGACAGGAGACAATAACAATGATTTCCCGCTATCTATGGGCCCCAATTGATATTGTAGTCTGGCTTATGGACACGGTCCACGTTTTGTATGCCAGCTGCCTGTTGTTCTGTGTAGATTGAGATTCAAGATCAAGGGCGTGAGTCGAGCGGGCGAATGAATGTGGATGATGTTACAGCTCTCGAGTCCCTGCATGATCCTTTTGGCGAGTGCGAGCACATCAGCAGGGTACTCGTCGAGCCCATGCACCTTGGTGGCGTGGTCTGGCGTAACAGACAAGCTATATGGGCAGTGCAGAGCCGAACGGGGGTACGTATGGGCAAGAACGTGTCTATGGTGATGATTGAGACCCATGCGAGTGTGTGGATGCGAAATGTGGCCACTGGGGATTTCACTTGCGAAGAATTCGGGATGGGTGCGATGAGGTGGTGGTGCAATTGGATGCGGGGGAGTTAGAGTGCGACGATGAATGAACATCCTGGACCTGGTAAGCTGATCGTGAACGAGCCTATGAGGATTCGTGCCTATCCATGCAGAGACGCAACTGTACGGTCAATAATAAAAACCAACGTGTCCATGTATAATGTGACTCGGAGGGGTAGCATGTATTTTCAAATCGTCTGGATCACCGCATCTCATCGTGAGCACCACGAGATATACACAGCATCCATGCAGGTAACCTGACCGCAACAGTAGCATATTCTGATCCTTGCTTGTGCTGCTCGACAATGAGTTGAGTAGATGTAAGCCCGAGTGACATCGTACGCACTGTGACGTTGACCCCTGTACCCGTGGGTTCAGATCGATTATTCTCTGGTGGAACCTAATAGGATGTGAGTCGTCGGAAGGAGGGTCCGTAGATCCAGATCAGGACGCACTGTGTTCGCGCCACGGGATTGTACTTCCATGGTACCTTCTCCGCCGCGAGAAGTACTTGCAGGCTCTGCTCCCGTGGTACCCTGGTCGCCGCGGGAAGTACCTGCCCCTAGCAAGTTGCGGATGGTGACCATGCGACGTGATTCAGGCTTGCGCTACGTGTCCGATGAGTGACCGCAGCCTGCATACGGTTGAGGAACGACCCACCTTTCGCTTCTTGATCCACGGTCCACCAGTTCGCTAATATCACAAGTTAGATGACATAGCCAATCATCCATCGATGAAGAGTGCTCACTCGCTTACGCTGACCTGCAGCCATCCGCGAAGGACCCTCATTCGTGGGGTTTACCTTCGGAGGCGATGGACAATGAATGGGTTGGCACGAATCCCGAGAAGGCTGATCGGGGCCATGTGCAGCTGAGCACTTGCCGCTCCTTCCCGGTAGCCAATTTTTGAATGGGAATCGGACATGTGACGAGTTGGAGGATCCATCTATGGTGCGTGGTATGTGAGATAGATCCCTCTCGTCCTCATGGGAATCGGTCAAAGGTAACTTTGGCAGAGTCAATTATCCATTACAATAGGAATATAGTCATCACGAACCTCATCAAAGTCGAACTGCGCCGCAGGCGTGGAGGGCGGTACCTCGGTCTGTGTGCATCATCAGTGCTTAGTGCAGGGTAGGACGAATCCATTGATACCTCGAGGATGTCCCTACCATCTTCCCCGGTTCCCTCGAGCTCATGTGTATCCGATTTGTGGCTGTCTTCTTGTGCTACCTACATGCTGGGGTAAGTACGACTCTTTAGATGGTGGTGTGACAGCTCCTACCGAATTCACCCCAGGCAGATTATCGTCGTGTCCACCCGAGGTCAGGGGGTGTTTGTCTTGCAGTACTTGATCGTGAGTAGGTAACTGTCGAAGGAGGGTTTATATGCTAGAGTTGCCGGGACGATGGAGAAAACACTCGCACGGACCTTGCCTAGATCATGAATGTCGATTTTGCCATCCCATCGTCCAATTGCTAACTGGTTGCTGTCGGGCGAGATGGCGATCGAGCGAAATTGTTCGGTATCGGTATCCTTGATGGTAGTGTCAACCAGAGCGAGCGTTGATGTGTCCAGGAGTAAGACTGAATCCAGTGCAAGAGCAGCGATGAATCTTCCGTTGGCAGCGAGAGCGATAGAGTGGACGGTATTGTTACCATCATCAAGGCTTGGTGATTCTGCAAGCTGAGACCCAGTGGAGACATCGAACAACCTCACTCTGTTATCGGAGGATGCAGCAATGATTTGTTGGCCATCGTGTGACCATACGAGCGGAGTGATTGGAGCGTCTTTTGGGCATGATCGTCTCGATGACGATCAGTTGGGCACCGTCGCGGCTGTCGAAAATCAGAATTGGGCCATCGCACGCAGTGGCGAGTTGCTCGCCGTTGGGAGAGAACTTGACCCCGATGACCCAATGGCTGAGTTTGAGCGGTCCAACAAGTCTTTTGCTTTTGATGCTCCAAACGCTTGCTTCCTTGCCCGTGCCAGTCGCGAACCGTGTCGAATCCAGAGACACGTCCACTGCATCCACTCTCCTTTCACGTTCCACGCGGACAACCCTTTTGCGCAACTCCATCCCACACAGTCATCCCCTTCATCGCCCCGCACACAACCCATTTCCCGTCTTGCGAGACAGAAATGGCACGCACGCCCATGCCTAGTTGTTTTCTGTCCTCTTTCGGACTGTCCGTGAGTTGCCATCGTCTAATCCCATCGAGGCCCCCGCTGAAAACGTGCTTTCCATCGCGACTGAACGTCACTGCCCACACACCACCAGCGTGACCAGTGACCAGTACAATCATTTGGTCTTGATGAATAGTCAGCATCGCTCTACCACCTCTCGGACGTGTCACGCACCAGTGGTCGTCGATGCCATTCTCACGGACAGTACAGTCGTTGGTCAAGATGATTGGGAACGAGGTGCGTCGGTCTCTTCGTGGTCACTGTGCAGTGTACGTCATACTATGTTTGGCGCTTGTTCTCGCTTGGATCCCGGCAACACTAGTTTCTTGGGAGACAAAGGACCTCCAGACATGCTCCCAAAAGAGATTGGACAGGGCAGGTCATCATGCTGAAACAAAGAATCCTCTGTTATAGTCTTAACCGAGTATGGTTCTTCCTGCCCCATCTTCACATTGCTGACGTGTAAACGTGCGGTCATGCTGTGTGACATGGTCATGGGGACAAGTCTATTTCCGTGCGTCCCCTTCTTTCCTCACTACTTTACCCCATCCCAACGTGAAGTGCCCACGAGCAGGATGGAAGGGTAAGCAAGTGGGTTCAGTCGGTCCGCTTGCCAGAGGGGTAGAATCAATGGCCTCAACATGATTCAAAGAAGAATGGGATATGTAGGTTGTGTCCGGAGAGTGTTGTTGAATGCACGTCCGAATCTGATCGTTCGTCGGTGAGCTGCCTCTTCCGTTTGCAGCTCAGTTCGCTCAATACATTACATTTTGCCCCACTATGCACTGTTCTTCATGTCTGAGTCTTGGGTACGACCAGGTGCTCAGTACTCATCCTCGAGTTTTCCTATTAGGTTCCATCGGCAGGGTGGGTACCTTGTTCATCGAACAATGATTGTCTCGTTCATGCTGACTTGCTTCGTCCTCAGCTAGTAGACTTCAATGGGTCGCTTCGGCTTATTCGTTGTGTGCAACACACGACTTCATCCCCAATTCTTCCTATGATGTTCTTCATTAAATGTACTGGTCATTTTCTTGGTCGCTGCGGGGTTTGCCTTGTACTTATATGGTCGCCTCACGGGGTTCCATCTTTGTGTCGCTTCCTCGGCGCAACCAAATCTGGCAGTCTTCTTTTTCTCCATCTCCACCGCGCCCGTGACAATATAGTGATCTCGAAGCATCAGCTTCATTGTAAAGCCTCCTCTAGTTGTGCTCGAAGTCAATGCTCGGGGCCCGTCTCGTCACGCAGGCCATTCGGTTGGGCTGCAACATGATGGAGGGGGCCAGAGATGGCCAGATGGGCTTTCTTTGATCAGCCTGAGGGGGTTCTGGTCATTTCCTGCCGTCACTGATGGACACGTACTTACGACTGTGTCGTCATCCTGATTCGTCTGAGTGATGCCAGGGAAGTGGTACTTGACTCTGCCGTCGCTCCCTCCTCCTTCAAGTTGTGCTTTCTGGCCAGTTGGGAGATCCGACTCGACAGGCCTGGCAGGCCAATGTATCTTGTCGCCCACCATATCCGTAATTCGTCTGACGGTCTCTCCGAACCATCGTCATGGTAGCGTCTCAACTGGGTATGTTGGAAGCAATGCATAGTTATTGCCCCCGTCCACCGCCATGTCACCACACTTCCCGCAACAAGTCCAATGGTCGGTCCATAGGTGAGTGTTGGCAGTCGTTTCGCGATGCGCACCGATTACGAACATCGATACAGGTATTGTTGGCATACATTGCACGATTCGGACAACACTCTTGGACAAGGGTGTCAATATCGATATACGGTCTCGCCTTCGTCCTTGGCATTGCGAACCGAACGATCATGGGATCACACAGTCGACACCCTTGATCAGCCGACGTTGAACGAGTCTCCGAAGATGTGTTGATCCTGCAGGTACTGTGGATGTGCAAGTGTAGGGACTGGACACACATCACGCAAGGTCGATTCGATCACCAGCCATTCGTACAGCACTCAGCGATGTCTTCCCAGTGTGCTTGTTCGACCATACCTCGTGTTCACAATAGAAAAGAGTGGGGCAGGAAGGAGAACAGTATGTGGCAGGAGAGGAACCGAGGAGAGGACAATGGTACCACAGCATCTCCAGACTCTGGGAATGCATCAAAGGGGAACGCTGGCATCCTTGATAAGAGGTAATTTAACAGGGCCTGGTTTAGAGGGGTAACAAAGCTCCAATAGATCAGACATTCTCAGATTGTCCGGTGTGATCTCTTCTGACGATTCCTGGCAATGCAAAAGGCAACAGGAACAATATGAGCAATGTCCATGTAGATATAGGAGACTTCAAGTGGTATCATTGTGGTGTCTCGTGTGCACCCCTGCGGAAACACAACATCCATACAGGTAGCCTCATTGAGATGGTGGGTAATCGGATCGTGATAGTAGGTAACCCAATCGAAATGGTCGCATAGCCCGATTCTTGCGGTTGACCGTTAGCATGGACCTCTGTTGCCGTGGGTTCAGATCGATTAATTTCTGGGGGATCCTAATAGGATGTGAGTCGTCGGGAGGAGATAGCTTCAGAAAGACACACCGTGCTCGCGTTCTGAGGCTGCGCTTCTGTGGTACTTTCTCCGCCACGAGAAGTATTTGCAGGCCGTGCTCCCGTGGTACCCTGGTCACCACGGGAAGTACCTCCCCCTAGCAAGTTGCGAATGGTGACCATGCGATGCGATTCAGGCTTGCGCTACGTGTCGGATGAGTGACTACAGCCTGCATACGATCGAGGAACGACCCACCTTTCGTTTCTTGATCCACGGTCCACCAGTTCGCTGATATAGCAAGTTAGATGACACACACAATCGTCCGTTGAGGCAGAGCGCTCACTCGCTTACGTCGACCTGCAGCCATCCGCCAAGGGCCCTCATTCGTGGGGTTTACCTTCGGAGGCGACGCACAATGAGTGGGTTGACGCGAATCCCGAGAAGGTTGATCGGGGCCATGTGCAGTCGAGTGCTTGTCGCTCCTTCCCGATAGCCACTTTTTGAATGGGAATCGGACATGTGATGAGTCGGAGGATCCAGGCTGGGCGTCCACGGTGCGTGGTATGTGGGATAGATCCCTCTCGTCCTCATTGGAATCAGTCAGAGGTGCCTTCAGCAGGGTCAAACGCCCATTACGACAGGAATATAGTCATCACGAACCTCATCAAAGTCAAACTGCGCCGCGGGCGTGGCGGATGGCACCTCAATCTGTGTGCACCATCAGCGCTTGGTCCGGGGTAGGATGAATCCGTTGATACCTCGAGGATGCCCCTACCGTCTTCGCTGGTTCTCTCGAGCTCACGTGTATCCGATTTCCTGCTGTCTTCTTGTGTTACCTACATGCTGCGGTAAGCGCCACTCTTTAGATGGTGGTGTGACAGCCCTTACCGAATTCACCCCAGGCAGATTATCGTCGTGTCCACCCGAGGTCAGAGGGTGTTTGTCTTGCAGTACTTGATCGTGAGTAGGTAACTGTCGAAGGAGGGTTTATATGCTAGAGTTGCCGACGATGGAGAAAACACTCACACGGACCTTGCCCAGATCATGAATGACGATTTTCCCATCCCGTCGTCCAATTGCTAACTGGTTGCTGTCGGGCGAGATGGCGATCGAGTAAAATTCTTTAGTAGCCTTGATGGTAGTGTCAAGTCGAGTGAGTGTTGACGTATCCAGGAATGAGACTGAATGTAATGCGACAGCAGTGATGAATCTTCCATTGGCGGCTAGAGCGATAGAGCGGACGGTGTTGTTACCATCATCAAGACTTGGTGATTCTGCAATCTGAGACCCAGTGGAGACATCGAACAACCTGACTCTGTTGTCATAGGATGTAGCAAAAATCTGTTGGCTGTCGGGTGACCATGCAAGCGGAATGATCATATACAGATTGGGCGGGGCCATCTCGATGACGATGAGTTGGGCTCCATCGCGACTGTCGAAAACCTTGATTGAACCACGAATGCAGGCAGTGGCGAGTTGCTCGCCGTCGGGAGAGAACTTGACCCCGATGACCCACTGGTCGAGTTTGAGTGGACCGACGAGTCTCTTCCCTTGGATGCTCCAAACCATCGCTTCCCTGTAGATGCCAGTCGCAAACCGTGTCGAATCTGGAGACACGTTCACTGCAAGCACTTCCATTCCACGATCCACGGTGACAACCTTTATGCGCAACTCTCCGTCCCACACAGTCGCTCCCTTCTCTGTACCACAGACAACCCATTTTCCGTCCCGCGACACGGAGATGGCATTCACATTCATGCCGAGCCGTTTTCTGACCTCTTTCGGACTGTCCGTGAGTTGCCATCGTCTGATCCCATCGCTGCTCCCACTGAAAACATGCTGTCCATCGTGGCTGGACGTCACTGCCCACACAACACCAGTGCGACCAGTGTCCAGTACAATCGTTTGGTCTTGACAAATCGTCAGCATCGCTCTACCACCTCTCGGACGTGTCACGCACCAGTGCTCGTCGATGCCATTCCCACGGATAGTGCAGTCGTTGGTCAAGATAATTGGGAACGAGGTGTGTCGGTCTCTTCGTGGTCACTGCAGTGTGCCCCGTGTCTTTGGCGCTTATTCTCGCTCGGATCCCGGCAACCTTGCGTTATCCGTCGTATCTCCGCCCTGAGTCCCGGATCCCAGGGCTTGGTTCAGTGTCTTACACATTGCGCTAACTGGAAAGACATCGCGGCCAACGTACGTCTCGTGTTTGAGGGGACTCTCAATATCCCTACAGGTATTTTCCATCGATGAGCGACAAAGGTACGTCTGCAAGACATCCTACCCACATCACACTCGTGTGCGCAGGAAGCGCAGTGCGGGTTTCCTCGAGAACGCTGACTCTCGCTCTACCTCAATACCCCCGTGGACGTCGATTCGGTAGAGTCAATGATGGGACGGTTGTGTGCTCGAGGGGCTATTGAAGGTTTCCCTGCACAAACCCAACCACCTTGTCGCCAGCATGATCCACTGCGCCGCATATGTGTGATGCCTCTCTAGCACAGTTGCATACCCCGCGGGCCCTTATTTTATTTGTTCCTCACCTCACCTAATGGCTGGACCTTGACCGGTTTGCGCATGGTAGTCTTGGATCTGTTTATTGTCACGATGCATGGAATGAGCTATCATCCCAACAATGGGTTTTACCGTGCACAATTAGATAATCTGAATGCTACACACAAAGCAGATATACATCGGTGACGGCGAGGGAAAAACATGCATGGATCAGAACATCTGTAGCAAAAAAGGGCATGTCCATGTTGATGTACAAAGAAATTGTCACTGGATGATCTTTCTTGATGGCCTCTTTGACAAACCTCGTTACTATTCGTGCTGTTCGTGATACAGACGAGCCTGTCCAACTCACAAAGGGATGTCATGAACGGGTTGAATTCGAGCAGATGGCCGTCTTTCGCGAGTATCGACAGCTGGTGGGATCGTGTCAAACGACGAGCGCTGCGCGCGTAAGTTGGAGCACGAGTGGGGGTCGTCGTGCTGCGTCTGTTGGTTGGCAGTTGGCCCATTCCTGTACCCGTTCACTTGTGGCTGCGACCACGTCTCTTGTCCATGAACTCGCCCACGGTAACGCCACGCACCAGTTTGGGGGTCAGCAAGATGATGTCTTCTTGGTGGAGTCAGTTCTTGAGCGCGACAGCGAGCTCATGATTTGAGTTGCCAGGACGATGGAGTAAACACGTACATGGACCTTGCCTACATGGATGATGATTTTCCCATCAACCCGTCCAATTGCCAACCAGCTGCTGTCGGACGAGACGGCGATCGAGCGAAATTGCTCGGTATCCCGATGGTAGTGTCAGCCGGCGTGAGTGCTGATGTAGGAAAAAGATTGAACGCAGTGTGGGAAGAGCAATGAATGTGCCATTCGGGGTTAAGAGCGATAGTGTAGACATGGTTGTCGACCCGGCGTAGACATTAAACGAGGTGTTGTTGGACGCAGCAAAGATTCGTTGGTCATCGGGTGTGACGATGTCCGTCGACAATCCGAATTGAGCCAACGTAGCATATAGAGAACTTGACACCGATGACCCAATATTGACCAAACCGGCGAGTTTCTTTCCTCAGTACTCAGTGTTCACTTCAAACTGAGACCAGGGATGAACACGACGGGACAATGCAAGTCACGAGTAGGTTCTGCATTGTTCTGCCTGGACTACAAGCCGATTTGGCTTGGAGCCTTGGACCCCGTTGCTCACGTATTCTTGTCGCCGTTGGCCACCCGACGAAGCCAGATTACACGTAACATCACCACCAAGTGACTCAAGAGTCAAGACACGCACCCCATTTGAACCGTCGTGCCTTTCTCCTAATCGCCGCGTTGGCGTTCGCCGCCGAGATTCAAATTTCTCGTCGTACCGACATCCACCATCGACGCCTGCACGCATCCTCGTCGTCCCGAAGATGAGGCGTGGGTTTTTGAATACGCCGCGGTCGCGGGCAGCTTCCCATCCTGAGGAGTTAGAGGAGGCTAGGGGCTCTGTGGTTCCTCGTGCTGACACTGCTGAGGATCCGCGGGGTGAGGAGAAAGCGGTAGATGGAGCTGCCCAAGACACGACGGTAGATGTGGAGATGACAGCCGTCGAGGATGCGTACGTGCTATCTGTGTAATTTTGCGCGTGTGCTGTGGAGATGCTCGCTACTGATGATGTCCATCGTTGTAGATCGAGTGCCCCGAGCGGGAATCGCGTCGTCGCGGTGCGCACGACGCGATCTGCCGATCAAGGTGGTGAGACAGAGTCTCCCTCGCTTGGTGGTGACGTGGTGTCCGACGTTGATTCTGTCGACTCATCCTCGTGCTTTTCTTGTGGAACCAATGCCGAGGTCGAGCCTCCATCTGTAGATCATACTGACAAGGGTAAAACCAAGGACACGGGAGATCATCCCGTGAATACAGATACACTGCCCGATATCAACAATGCCCTGTACGTTTCTGTCTTCTCTCCTCTTACCATTCCTCAACTCCCCCTTTCCCCTAGGCTTCTCCCAACGAGACCGCCCCAGCGACGCCTAGGTTGGGGCCGTGACCACAGCGAAGACATCTTCCACACCGTACCGCCCTCCCACGGCGGCCCGCATCGAAAACGTGCTGTCTTCCGCCTCTGGCCGCGCGACCCCAACGGCAAACCGCTCATGCCGAGCGACCAGCCCCGCGGGACGCTCTCCCCCGATGGCTACCCCTGGGGTGCGACCCTGTACGACTTTTACAACGTGCACAGAATTCCGGGCGTTGCTGCCGTGATGTCGGTCATGACAGGGAGTGCGCTGGCGGCGGCGATGAAGGAGACGGGCGAGGTGGGTGCTGCTGCGCCTGAGATCGCGTGGGCGAAATCGGAGGGTGAGCCGCGGGTGGAGGGAGTCGCGGATACGGAGGAGCTGATCCAGAGCGTGGAGAGGCGGTTGCAGTTGAGGGCTTACTGGAAATTTTCGATGCGCGAGGACGTGCGTAGGGTGGCGCTGCCGATTCGAGTCGAGGACGATGAGGATGAAGACGACGAGGAAGCGGATGCGCCAGAAGAGATGAATCAAGAGAAAGAAAAGGTCGAGGCCAAGTATAGGTTTAACTACGACACGGTCGTGGACCCTGCCTCCATTCCGCCCCTACCAACGATACCCGTCACGTCGCCTTTTCATCCAAGTCACTACCCGAAACCATGGCCTTTTATCCCGTTTGAAAACCCCCTGTCCGTTCTTCTCCAGGAGCGCATTCCGCTGTATCTATTGCCGAAAACGCTCTACGTTCACGATCCGTTTTATCTACTTCCTGCTTGCGAGCGGCAATACTGCAATAACTCATGGACGTCCCGACGCGACATCATACGAACGTACAACCTCAAGATTTCTGAATTGGTGCGCAAGGACGTCGAAGAGGCGAGAAAGGCAGCGGAGGAGTTGGAAGAATTCAAGTCTCGGACGCTAATTGTCCTGAGATACAAGCGGACCGAAGAGCAGATCGCGAACAACGAGCCTGCAATCGAGATTCCGCTCCCTCCTTATCCACGTCGTATGACAAGTGTCGGGGAGAGTCACTTGTATCTCTCCCCCGCCGCCAAGGTCGGGAATGGACACCATTCTGTCGTGTACAAGGGCGAATGGGAGCTGCCCCGCGATCTCTTTACGAGGCCCAAAATCTGTCGACAGTGTTTCAGGGAGGCCGCTGATCAGGGAGTACGGCGATTAAAGGACACGGGTCGATGGGAAGAGCTGTTGAAGGCAGCTCGATGGGGCGCGACAGGCCCTACAGGACCCAAACCATCACAAGAAGAACTGGACGAAGCTAGCGACCCGGTCAACCTGGAGAGAGATGGAGAGGTGATTGAACGGGTTGTCACCTGCGGGGTTCCACCCAGCTTTACCTCACCATCGCAATTCTTGGAAATGCTTGACGAAGTCAAGTTTTGGAATACGTTCATGGCACAAAAGAATGTGAATACCGTATACCTCGACTTTGCAGCAGACCGGGGTGAGAACAAGGACGAGGCATCGGGGGACTCCTATGTTGCTACCATTCGCATCGACCCACAATTCACGCACGAGAACCAAAAGACGTGCAATCATGGTCCACGCCGTTCTCCCGTCCCGCGCACGTCCAAGTTCACCGTCGTGGCGAAGCTCTCCATCGAGAACGATAATCATCTCGTGCGGGAGGCACGCAACTATCAGCAGTTCCCCGAGCACTTTTTCCATCACTACAACGGATATACCGTTATCGACCAATTGCACAGCGTCGTCCCCGTCCACGCGGTCGTGCCACAATTCTACGGCTATTACACGCCCGAGAAAGACGTCAGGCACGGCTCGTACCTCAGTCCGATCCTCCTCCTCGAGCACTGTGGTGAGCCGATCGCCCCCGACAAGTTGACCGACG
>JBBPLN010000670.1:0-15231 GCA_038089815.1 Sutorius eximius | reverse complement strand
GGGATGACTTGACGTTTTCATCTGTGGTGTTTGACGAGCGGGGTACACGATGAGACGTCCCAAACCGCGGTGCGTTACCCTCGCAGAGATCAGCAGAAGACGTGGGAGAGAGAGGCTGCAGTCGTGTCAGCACGGAACCAGAAGACTCCTGTGACCACTGACCTCGCCAAAGTCAAACTGGGGGGCAGGCGTGCTTAACGGTACCTCTGCCTGTGCAGTTGTGAGAATTCGGTTCAACATGGGAAAGCATGAAACAAATACTTACTTCGAGGTCGCCGTTCCCATCTTTGTGGTCGGCTTCGCTTGACTGTTCTTCTCGGATAGATTCCTAAATAGTGTCACTGTGTCAACCAACGGAGTTCAAATGGGGCGAAACTGCTGCACTAGCAATGAATGAACAGATACCTACCTGAGGAGGAACATACGAGTCTGGGAGGACGTGGCAGAGATTATGCACGGAGATTTTCCCGTCCGTTCGTCCCGCCGCAAGCCTGCTGCTGTCCAGAGACAGTGCAATCGAATCTATGGGTCCATTGTCGTCGATGGTTGGGCCAATTCGACTCAGTGTGGACGCGTCCAAGAATGTGATTGCATTGGCTATGTGGGTAGCGATGAAAGTCCCATTGTCAGCCAATGCAATAGAGTAGACATCGCGGTTATCTGGCATGATCTCCGATTCGACAAGTTGGATTCCAGTGGGGATTTCGAAAGACTTGATTTTCTTGTTCTTGGAGTCTACGGCAAAAATTTGTTGGCTATTGCACGACCATGCGAGCGGCGTGACTGCCCAAACAGACGGGAGTTTGATGGCCTCGATGTTGGTGAGCTCATCACCAGTGCGACTGTCAAAGACACGAACGGAACCCCCCAAGCAAGCGGTAGCGAGGCGGTCACCGCTCGGGGAGAACTTGACCCCAGTTACTGAATCTTCATGTCGGAGTGGGCCAACGAGTCGCTCGCCACTGGTAATGCTCCAGATGCTCGCTGTGCGGCCTGTGCTGTGGCCGTACGTGCCTGTGGCAAACCGGGTCGAATCGAGCGAGATGTCCACAGCGACAGTATCGCCCTCGACGTCGATGACCTTTTCCTGCAATTTTTCGTCCCACACACTCGCACCTTTACTAGTGCCACAGACAACCCACTTCCCATCCTTCGATATACAAACTGCCTGTGCGTGCTTTCCTTCCTCAGCCTGCTTTCCGTCTTCTTTGCCGTCTTGAACCCGCCATCGTTGAATTCCCTGACCAACACCCAAAATATGCTCTCCACTCGGGTGGAACGCTACCGAACGCGCTGTAGCATCGCCGCCGGTGTCAAGCACAATAGTGGGATCTTATCGAATTGTCAGTGACGATGCCCTCACTCCTCGGAACTATCACACACCAGTGTTCGCTGAGGGCATCTTCTTTGATTGTATAGTCCTGGACTTCAAAGGGCGAAGGAGGGTGTCCGGTTACTGGTGTTGCGTATAGAAATGTTTCCTTATTCAATGCATGGTCTGTGCACGAAGCGCCTCGTGTCTTTAGCGCCGACTCTTATTCGCATCCCAGCTAGGTATTGGCAAGGTAAGCAGTCGGTTTCACCGAACTCCCCTCGTAGTCCCTAAGCGTAATGATAGCTCACACTTGCAAAGCAGGGATCGCACCTCGGTTCGTGGCACAGACCAACTTCCGACACACGCTCACAGGACGCACGTATCCTGGGCGACAACCAGCGGCCATGTGAACAATCAAGATCGCTCAAGCCCTTTCTTCGTTAACAGAGGACACTATTGGCCTTACACGCGCAGGAGCGTCCGTTTCACGTCCGCAGGATTCGGATCGCTACGAGCCCACAATTTGCACTAGAGTCATACACCAATTATGCTCCGGAAGAAAGTATTGCGTTCGTATATGACAGGGTAAGAAAGAAATCTGATCCATCGCAGTCTTGTGAATGTGGTATTATCACTGCAAAACCGAGGAGCAACTGTCCCACCAAACCGTTCTGAAGAGTGACATAGCTACAACTGACAAAGCCAGCAGGAGGACACAGGTGAATTTACTTGGTGCATCATCCGCCTGCCTGACGACGTCCTCCTGACCTCGCTGTTCCCGATACGCCACAGGTTCTCACTGGCACCATCCTCGAACAAGCATTCGAGATCGAGTACCGCGTGCAATGCACCCAATGTCCCGACCGCGCCAAACTCGACGTCTTTGTCTGTACCCTCTCCGCTGACAATGTGCATACATGTGGGGTCATCATTCCGGTTGCTGGGCGTGAACACCCTCTAGGCGGTCGACGTGGATACACAAGTATACTGGTGTACCTCAATCTCCTCCCCGTAGGCGTTACTGACTCCTGAATTCACGATGCTGGACGTCGGACTCTTCTGGTCACCCCGGACCCGCTGGGCGCTCCCAGGTTCCGGCGGCGGTGCCTCCAACGGGGAACACTCAATCTCGAAAGCGACTCTGATGGAAAGGGCTGCGAAATTGGCTACACGACGAAGGTGATCGCTCGTCCTTTCGTTCCAAACGTGAGCATCAATTTTGACCTCAGGCTTGTCTACTCCGTCCACAGTTTCTCCGCTCCCATCGAGGGTCAGGCCAGGATTTGGGTTGGCCGACATGATTGCCTGGGACGAGCGCATTGGCCTATGGTTGATGACTGTTGGGAGACTAGGGAGCGGCTCCATTAGTACGTGTGACCTTTGCTGTGTCGCAATGCTATCATCGTAATGGTAGCTCAGGGTTTTCTCAGCCCTGGAACTTGAGGCCGGTGAGAGCAAGATGTTGAAGGCACGTTGATCGGTGCGCGCTTGTGTGGCACCTTGATTCTCCAGTGATAGAATGACCGTGACACCGTCACCCCAGTGTGTACGCCGATGTGGGAACGACCCTTGATCCTTGTAACTAACAGTATTCAAACTGATAGCAAAAGAAATATATCCAGTAGCAAGGTTAGGTGGGATGAATGTGATTTGGTCCATGGACGATAAGCGATCAACGTGAGTGCACAAGTATAACTCATGATCGATTCATCGACTCGTACATAGCTACGAATACCATGATGCCTGATCAGAGTACATGCAATGTAGATCCTGGGCCACGATGCCCATAGCTAGCAGAGTTCTAACCTGCCGCGAGAGAAATAATATATATCCAGGTGGGATTAGGTGTCAGGAATGTAATATAGCCCAGCGATGATCTATTTGCTGCCGTCAACACCATTGGGCCAATAGTAGTAGGGCCAATCAGTGAACCGTCCGTGAGTCTCGAGCTTTGCATGCGTATTGGAACGGTACTGCCGACCCGAGCGGACTACACCTCATGGTACGAACGATCATCCATGGGTTCCATCCCCTGTACTCGACCCTCGACACAACACCCATTCGGGTATCCTGAATCGGATTGAAACTATAGCATACCCTGTGTTGGGTTGGCCCTAACTGGTCGTGAGCAGGCAATGGGAGCTAAATGTAACTACGCGCACCGTTACGTGGATGCTGCCGGTCGCTGGTTGAGGTGGATCACTTGCTGGTTGCGCCTGATGGGATGTAAGTCGCGTGGCAGGTTCGACTAGGAAACCACAACACCGTTTCATCAGGGTTAGGATTGTTAGTCGAGGGCGGAGGCGCGTTGCTGGTCTGTTGAGGCTGATAGGATACAAGAGTTATCATCGCAAATTTTATCATCGAAGGGAGACCCACCGGGTTGGGTTTCGCTGGATTAGCAGGTTCTGGTTGTCTGCGAGGAACGCGTTTGAAGGGGAAGTTGAATATTCCAGACGATATATGCTGCAACATTTGATGAGTTGCTGCATACAGAGATGAGGAACAACGGACCCTAACAGGTCTCGAGACCGCTCGCTGTAATGATACGTTGGACACGCAACGTCGAAACATCTGGAAAACGAGGGACTCACTCGCACGCTCTGTGCTGCAGCCATCCGGGAACGGCCTTCCCTCACGGGTCCGACTCTTGTTGGTGGCTCGGAGCGAGGCTGATGGTCGGCAAACTGTTCCTGCTTTCGTGTTACTCGATTGCGTTTATGCAGTGCTGGGTCAACGTTGTTCTTCTTCGTTGGTAACATTCTTTTGAGCATAAACATGCCCGGAAATGACTTGGTGTTGACATTTTCATGTGCGGTATTTGACGACCGCGACTTCCCAAGGGGCGGCACATTTCCCCCGCAAAAATCGTCAGAAGACGTGTGTGGCAGTGGCTGTAGTTGCATCAATACAGATGTAAGAGCAAGCCTGGTGATTACATGCCTCGCCAAAGTCGAACTGGGCAGCAGGTGCACCAGATGGTACCTCGATCTATGCGGTTGTGAGAATTTGCTTCGACAGGGAAAGGTACAAACGAATACTTTGAGACCGCTGTTCCCATCTTTGTTGTTGACTTTGTCTTGTCGTCGCTCCTCGTGGACAGATTCCTAAGTATTTGTCAACGAGTTCTTTGACGACGCTAACAACAAAGACTTACGTGGTTATTGTTACTGTCCTTGTCTTGGGTTTCATTTGATGGACGTTCCTCACGAGTAGGTTCCTAAGTAGTTGTCAATGGGACGGAACTGGCGCTAATAGTGAATGGACAACTACTTACCTGTGTGGAGACAAACGGGTCTGGGAGGACATGCCGGAGATTGTGCACAATGATTTTCCCGTCCATTCGTCTCGCCGCGAGCCTACTGCTGTCTACAGACAGTGTGATTGACACTATGTTTTCACCGTCCTCGAAGTTTGGGCCAATCCGAGCTAGTGTGGATGCGTCCAGGAATGAGATGGTAGGGCCAGCACAGGCAGCGATGAATGTTCCATTGGGCGCCAACGCAATAGAGCCCCAATTGTCTTCAGTACTGCTGGAGGCGATAATCTCTGATTCGTGAAGCTGGGACCCAGTAGAGGCTTGAAAACACTTTATTTTGTGGGCATCTTCAAGTTTGTGTACAGCAAAAATCCGCTGGCCATCGTTTGACCATGCGATGGGGTCAATTTCCCAAAAAGACGGGTGTGTGATGGCCGTGATATTGATGATTTCGTCGCCATTTCGACTGTCAAAGACACGAATGGAACTCCCGAAGCAAGCAGTGGCGAGGCGGTCGCCGTTCGGGGAGAACTTGACTCCACCCACTAAATCTTCATGTCGGAGTGGCCCAATGAGTCGTTCGCCACTGGTAATGCTCCAGATGCTCGCCGTGCCTGTACCCCATTTGTAAGTTCCTGTGGCAAACTGAGTCGAGTCTGGCGAGACGTCCACAGCGACAGTATCGCCCTCGACGCTGATGACCTTTTCCTGAAGTTTTTCGTCCCATACACTCGCACCCTCAGGAGTGCCGCAGATGACCCACTTCCCGTCCTTTGACACACAGACCGCCTGTACCTCAATTTCCAACTGCTTTCCGACCTCCTCGCCATCTGCAGCCCGCCATCGTTGGAGTCCCTGACCGCCACCCAGAACGTGTTCTCCATCCGGGTGGAACGCGACCGAAGACAGATAAACATCTCTGTCGCCGGTGAAAAGCACAATTGCGCCTTATTGAATTGTCAGTCCTCGACGAGATCGCTCCTCGGAACTGCGACACACCGTCGTTCGTGGATGACATTCTCTCCAGATGTACACTTCGGAGGGTGAGAGAGCGAGGCGTTCGGTCTCCTCGTGGTGCGTAGAGTTCTATTGTCACAAACGCGCTTCATTACTTATGGCATGGTCTGTGCACGCAGCGCCTCGTGACTTTGACGCTCGTTCTTACCCGGATCCCGACGAGTCCGTTTCGCTCGAAAGGCCAAGCGGTCTTGATGTGGCAGGCAATCAGGGATGCCCAATTGGCTGTCTGCAGAATATGTAGGTGAATAGTTCGCATGCTGACGATCACTCCCACCACCGGTGTAGACATTCCAAAGGGCATCCGCAAACAATGTATGTTCCCCCTTGGCGTCGCGTCATCCTGATCGTTGACGGACGTACATCCGCATTCTCAGGGCGAACAATTCCTGTCTGCCTTTCTCGTAGACTCTTGCACGGCCGGAATCGCATGAGCTTCTCGTGCTCTGTCTGAGGCAGCTGAGAGGACTCAACAAGGTGCGCCTCAGCGAGACTCGTTTTATCTAGATGGAACCACACTCAAGTGCCTGCGCGTCTCGCTGACGATCCAAAAGGAGATACATCCTCCGCTCATTTGACAACCCTCCGTCGATTCTGACCACGCTATTCCCGATACGCCAGGTACCCCCTTCTGTCGTCCATCGAGTACCTTGTGTCATGCACCCACTGTCCTGACTAAGGTAAAATCACCACAAAAATGTATGGAAGGTGTTTGTTTAGGCCTGTCAAAAGGTTGTGCACAAGCGGACGTTTTTGTTCCTTGAGCGACTTACCTTGAAGTGCGGCTGATTGACGAATTGAGGACTTTGGCAAAGGGCTCTTGCTGATAAATGGTGAACAAGTGAGACTGGCATGGCAATTCTGTCAACTTTCTGGTGGTTTTACAGCTGTTTTCAAATCTATGTGGAAAATGCATTTGAAAAAGTCACACCTCAGGATCTGCCAGGAAGGGACCCCAGGTGCACTTGAGTGTGTGTTGAGCAAGTGGTTGTATGCTGAGTAAGCACTGTTTGTTTTGTGCTGTTCATGCCATCCCATGTTGTGTCTGCTGACCTCAAAGCTCATATTCCCCCCTTGTACAATGATGGTTATACCATCAAGCAGGTCTGTCATCTATTAGAGCCTGTTCAGAATCCCTGTAAGATCAGCTATAGTGACTTGTAAGGTCGGCTATAGCGCTTGTGAGTCAGCTACTACATCAGCTACAAGCAAGGGTTTAACCTCAGCAACTCAGATTCAAATTGCTGGTGCTACAGAATCTTGTAAATAGTAGTGTGGAATCTCAAGTATTGATTTGAATGCTACACTTCGGGCTGAGTCTGAGTTGCAGAGGTTAAACTCCTGCTTGTAGCTGACATAGTAGCTGACTCACAAGTGCTATAGCCAACCTTACAAGTCACTATAGCCGACCTTACAGGGATTCCAAACAGGCTGTTGAAGTATGCTACGGCGAGTGATTGCACATAGCTACCTCTGAGGGCAAAATGAATGAACCAAGGAATACTAGAACTTACATTGAGGTCTGGTTGGACTCAGATGGTTGTGGTTTGTGTTTAAGAAGAATTGAAACTCCTGTTTATTCTCAGACAGGGCCGAGAGAACTAAATAGTGTACAGCATCTATGATTATATAATACTACCTATTATAGTAAGGTAGTTGACTACACTACGTTTCAACACAGGCTCTTAGGAATCAAGAAATCACTTGTTTATGAGACCCTCACTCTCTACTCATGATACAGCAGTCACCAACCCTTGCAGGTATTCTCTCTTTACAGGGTGCTGCTGTATCCTCAACTCAGAACTCTTCCAGAGCTCTACAAGGCAATTTTTTGACATGCCTCATGTCAACCATGATTTTTGTTGTGGCAGGGTCTGAACTGGTAGTACTACAGATCTTCTGCACCATTTCCCTGTAGTCTGCCTCATTGTCAACATCTATTGCCTCACTAGCATGCTGGATAAATAAAACATTATTGTATTGTACTGAGTGGTGAAGACATGCAGCCAGCAAGGGATGGATGTAGCATGCAACACTACTGTAAATACATGCTGCTTACTCAATGCACACTCAGGTGTGCCTGGGGTCCCTTCCTGGCAGATCCCGAGGCGCGACTTTTTCGAATGCATTTTCCACGTAGATTTGAAAACAGCTGTAACTGTATACAAGATTACAAGAGTAGCAGAACAAACGATTATGCAGCTTTCTACATAGATTAGATGCACTACAACGTTACACATACATGTCCTCGTCATCACCCCGCGTTCGAGCACGCCGTTTGGGCCGACTGGACGACTCAGGTGCAGCCGTATTCTCACGTTCCGTTTCAGCTTCAGGCTCCTGAACCTGAGTCTTCTTGCGTGCCGCTATGCGGGTAAAAGGAGGGAAGGGTCCATCAATTGACTGCCAGTGCAAGGCCGAGAAATACTCACATCGTCGCGTCGCCTTCTTCTTGGCCGCCGCCTTCTTCCCTTCGACCCGCTTCTCAAACGCATGGTCTTCCTCGCCTTGACGTTTATGTTCTTCAAGGATCTACATCCAACCAACCGTGTGAGCCGAAAAAACAAACGGCAAGAGGGTACAGCAACAGCGGAGCACCCACCGACTCAAACTCGTTGAGCTCCGTGTCCGGCTTATTTGCCGACTTGTTCGACCGTGCCTTGGTCAAAATCTCTGCGAAATGGTCAAACACCTCATCGTCGTGCAACTTGTCCCGATAGAACGGCAATCCCTCGATCAGTTTCTTCACGGATCGTTCGGACTTGTACGGGAGCAGCGCGAGGCAAAAGGCAATGTCATGCCACTGACGAGGTTCCTCAGAGAGACGGAACCGTTGACAGAGCTTCTCCACAATGTTCTCGGCTTGTTTTTCCTGCGCACAGATGGATAAGCGCTGTGAAAAAAAAAGGGGGGGATTGGCCTACCTTCTCGATAAAAGTGAAAATGTACCGCATCGTGCTCTGGAATGCCATTTCGTCGACGGCATGTTCCCCAGACGACAAATGACTGATGACTGACACGTTCCATCAGCCAACGACGAATCCGCATGGAGCAAACACCTCACCATCCGGCAAGTTATTATAGATCGCATTGTCCTTTGTCGATAATTCCGTAAAGAACAGCTTCGCCAAATCGGACACCCGCGGCTCCTCGTCTTCGAGACACTTGGCCATCTCGCCCAACTGTCCCTTGACCTTGATCATCCCGTTGAGGATCAGATGCGTGAGTACCATCAGCGTGTTCTTCTTGACAACCAGGTCTTGATCCGAGAGACCCTTGTAGAGTTCGTTGCTGTTCTCGTCAATAATGCTGCTAAACGAGACAGCAACGTCGCCCAGCGCGATCACGATGGTACTCCGGATGCTTGGATCTTTCGAGGTTTCGAGGATCTTGAACAACAAGTGGTGGTGCTGGTCACAGAATTGCGAGCTAACGCAGAGGAACTTTGCGAACGAGAGTGTCGCAGTTGCACGGAGGGTCTGGTTCTAGCGATCCTCGGTGAGCAGTCAGCAACAAAAGCCGTGAGGTACGACATACCTTGAACTTGTGAGGGCTCCCACAGACGTGAACGAGCATCGGGCCATAGAGCGCTAGCAAGGACTGTGACCCGTACAGGAGCTCCGTCTCCCGCACGGCGGCAACCCGCTCACCGATCTCGTCCTCGACGTTACCAGCAACCTGATCAAGTTCCTCGACTTCCTTAGACGCCCTGTTCGCCGAATTCGTCCCCGCCGCGAGCTTCTCCGCTGAACAAGCTTATCAGTACTCCCTCAATGGACAAAAACGGGACGCACCCAGTTCTTTTTCGTCTTTTTGGCGCTTCCATTCCCGTTCGACGAGTTCGAGAAACACGATATGCTTGATCGCAACATGCCCTACCACAAACAAAAGCTGGCTGAGATGGAATGCGTCGCCAACGTCTTTCTTCCCCGATGCCTGACTCGCTCCCTGAGTGGATGAGATACCTTGCGATACAGGTGCATGCGATGTCGATCCCGTCGACGCAGGAGGCTCCGCATACTCATCCATCGCGTCCGGATCGCGCTCTTCGTCCATCGGCGTATCTGGTGCCTGGGGTTGCGCCTTCCGTGTGAACGCACGGCGGGTGAGGTTCTTGATGATCTCGTTACATAGTTCGTCGGGGTGGTCACCGAGGGCGTAGATCGTGTTGATGGCTTGCTCAGCCATCCCGAACCATTCTTTCGAGCGGCAAGGATGCTCGATGGCGTCCTGCAATTTTTTGAAGACGGCGTTTTGCATTTCCATGCGGAGGGTCTTGTTGAGCAGAGAGCCTGTTCGTCGAAAGGTCGGTGCGAGACACAGGAGATTGGCGGACGGGCTTACCCTTGACCTTTTTTGCGCTCCCATTCAGCCGTTGAAGAGCAACGCATGTATACCGAGCTAGCGTAAGATCAGCCTGAAAGAGGAATAAGTCAAGCGACGTCGGGTAACAACGAGACGACGCTACCTTGCCTAGAGGGCCCAACCCTACTCTGAGTAAAACGTCCACCTTCTCCGACACAACGGTACGCTTCGCCAGCGCAAACATGCTGAGAATAATGATCGCGCCTCTGCGTTGACATGCAGGAAGCGGTTTCGGTGAACCTAACAGACGAAAAAGATTGGACGATTCTTGCATCGCAACACCGGGGGAGAAGCTTACTGTACACCTGCCACAACTTGTTGATGATATCGTGGTGGACCAGTTCTTCCTCCATCATCGTCTTCATCATCTCTTCCAGGCTGGTCAACTCGGCCAGCGTC
The DNA here is from genome assembly GCA_038089815.1 of Sutorius eximius. NCBI lineage: Eukaryota > Fungi > Basidiomycota > Agaricomycetes > Boletales > Boletaceae > Sutorius > Sutorius eximius. Next base: position 4,876 of record JBBPLN010000670.1, on the reverse strand, counting down.
GAGTCATACGTTAGCCTGGCGAGATCAGTAAGATAGTGTAGGATAAAAAATGTAGTACTGACTCGATCATGTTCTTTGCGATCCGGTTCACCTGTTGCTTCGGCTCCATGTCGGGCAGAGGGTCAAAGTACAAGCTCCGGTAACACTCCAAGAGACGGGACCGGACGCCCTTGAGCTCTTTCCCGTCCTCCGAAGTCTGGCTGTTGTCTTTTGACCATATTAAATGAAGCATGCGTTTGATCCCGAGCTGAAATGAACATCAGGTAAAAGTATCACGTGGAAAGAAAGAGGATTACCTCTGCGGTCTCGAACTCGTACTCGCTGGCTGCTCGGAAAAAGTCCATCGCCTCCAACACCTCCGCCTTGTTGGTACTCCCAAGTAGCTGTGCTACAGAATCTATACAACTTTCGATCGTCTTGATGAAATGGAGCGCTTCCGAGTAGTATTTCTTCCGTAGTCTGAGATGGAGGACTTCGTTGGACTCGAGCGCAGCGAGGGCCTCTTGTTCCGACGTCATTGCCGCGAGATTTACCGTTGAGTTACGCGCCTTCTTCTTCCCTTTCTGTTTCTTCTGTCGGGGCTCCTCGTCGTCATCATCGTCCATTATGCTATCTGCGTCTGTATCCCCTGGGTCGTCGACGTCCATGCTGTCGTCACCTCCTGCCTTTGGCCTTGTGGAAATCATCAGAATAGAACGACCGTCCATTGTACCAATCTGACACTCACTTTTTCTTCTTCCTGCAGGCCTTGGGGGTGTTTTCAACGTCGTCCGTCTCCATTTCGTCATCCTCTTCATCGGCGTCGTCTTCGTCCCCTTCGTCCCCCTCCCCGTCCCCGTCCCCGTCCCCGTCCCCGTCGTCTCCCCCTTCCTGCTCCGTCTCTTCTCCGGCCTCGCCCCGTTCGACAGCTTTCCCGACAGCATCTTCCAATTTCTCGAGTTTAGCATCCACTTCATCATAATAGCCCTGCCACTTTTCGAGATTCAAATGACCTCCGTGCATGAGTCCCCACGGATGGGTCAATACGAGCTTGTTCAACAGCGCCACCGCCGACTTGCGCACCGTCGACGCCTTGTCATCCAACATTGCCATAGCATGCCTCGTAATCTTGAGCCGCTGCTTTGGAAAGGGGACACGGAGGTCACATAGCTTCGAGAGCGTGGCGAGCACCTTGGATCGGACATAGGAGGAGAGGTCAAGCGTGCGATCGATGAGGAGGTCGAAGAGGCCACTGAGTTGCTTGTGCGTTTGCGTCGAGTCATTGGCCATGTCTTCTGAGCTGGACAGCTCGCGAATGAGCGATCCGATCACTTCGACGAGGGCCATGCGCATTGGGTATGACTAGGCAGGCTTCCGTCAATGGTACTAATTCGGGGAGAGGGGCACGTACCTCGGAGTCAAGGTGTTGAAGGAGAAGACTGATCTGCTTGAGTACCGACCGCGGCGACTCTTCGCTGAATTTGACGAGGAAACGCGAAAACGCTCTGGGACCCTTTGTATCTTGTGCGCTGAATGTCATCCCAGCGATCTCGCGCAGTATTTCGTCGCCAAGTCGGGCGTGATCAAAGTCTTTGGCGAGGTAGGACAGGAGTTCCGCCATGGGTTCGGAGAGATGCTCGTAATATTGCAGTGATTGTATTATGCTAATTTGGGCGGCGACGGTGTGGCCGTGGTGCTTGACGGCGATACAGATGACCTTGTATACGTTCATCTTGATGGAGTTGTCCTTCATGTATTGTTCGCTCTCCGCGATGTGATACGCAGGTCGAGTAAGGCAACTAGCTCAAGGTTACGAACGCGATGTTACGGGGAATGTACGGAGAACATACGTTATGAACGCGTCCCTCTCTGGACTCGTCATCCAGATACGATGTGTCTTGAGCTTCATCGCTTTCGAGAAGAGATCGAGCGTTCCCGGAATTTGGCCCATCCAACTCCAACCCTCGGCGGCCCTCGCTGCAGCGCGCAAACCACCAGCCTTACCACCCCTCCCACGTCGCGCCCGCGGCTGCGGCTGCGGAGCATCGTCCTCGCCCCTCGACTTGACCTTTTCGGCTGCCGAAACGAACCAGTGCAGGAGAAAGGCATACATCTCCAGGGGTGTCTTGTGCGCCATGACGACCTGCTGGTCTTCTTCTCTAGAGTCCCTGATCGCCGCATCTATCTGTGCGCTGAAGCCCGACGCGATCGAATCGAGGACTTTGTTCATGAGAGCGCCGGGGACCGCGTCCGCGTGTTTGAGTAGACTACGAAAGATGTCGAATATCTCCAGATCAGAAATAGCTTCCGAATCGCGTGCAGTTCTGTCGACGGCACCTGTGAGATGGGGTGGTCAGAGATGACTTGAGAGCGAGTTGAGCGCAACGCACGTTGTAATAATGGACCGGGTTCGGCATCGTGTACGTCGTGTTCGTTGGGTATCTCATACGAAGAGACGTCTTGGAGCGATTGGAGTTCGTCCTGCAGCTCAAAACCGTCGCTCATATCGAGCTCGCTGTCGTGAACGATGAGGAGAAGGTCAAACGCGTCCTTTGTGTGTAAGTCACGTGCACGCGTACCTCTCGTTGTCACGTGAGGGCTATAGGTCTCTTGAGGACACCTCGGACCACGACACTATGGTAGGTCAACCACTACGCTTGGTGCTACGATTTAACGACAAGCTCGTAGATCATTCCAGTGAGGTGCTTTACGTGCGGAAAAGTCATCGGCGACAAGTGGAACGCGTACCTAGAATTGCTCGCCAATGACATGAGCGAAGGGTACGATTTCGTCACTCTGCCCAACCCAACCTCATAGCGAACTACAGGGATGCGCTTGACGAGTTGCAATTAAAGAGATATTGTTGTCGTCGTATGGTGTTGACGCACGTCGATCTGATAGAGAAGCTCCTACATTATAATCGTGCGTCATCAAAGTATCGTTTCCGACCTTGTGACCCACAATTTCTTTACAGCGATGGAGCGTTCAAAAGACAAACATTTCTAGCTATTTTTGTCGTACACCATACGCGTTGAATCGACGTCGTACTCCTGGTTGTACAGTGTATCTGTCATCTTGCCGTACAATGAACCGCCTGAGGTAATACTCGTCAAAATGTACATGTTGGTGCTGGAATATGAGTCGCATCAGCGACCTTCGTCTTCTATATCATACCGTGTTCGATCTCATCCGGGCAATCGCGCAGATTTTAGCCTCGGCGTCCCTAGCCTCCCTCAAGCATGCAGACACGTCATGTTGACCTCAGTCGCATCCTCCCATCCATCTGAAGCGCGCCTTCCACACGTGTGCTCATGCGCCCCATTGCGCAATCTAGACAGAATTGACGACCTCGTAGACCCTGTTGACCGAATAGAGCGGATCGCCTCCGCACCGTTCCACTCGTTCTTCATTCCGTAGGTCCGCTGGTCACACTTGCCTGCGCTGAATCTATCGCGGAAAGATCATCACGTTGTCCGTGAATAAATCCTCGCCTCCCCATATATGGACCCTAACCAACGCGGCGTGCACGAACTGACAACAATGTTTCTTATTAGACCGATGGAATACGAGAGTAACGTCGGCGAGCCCTAGAAGGTGAGCAAAAGGTGGGATACAGCGCTACAAGCACCTAATGAATATTCATGGTTGTGTCAACCGATACGAAACCACCCTCAACTGGCAGTTTTCCTCAATCAACTATCCTTTTCGCCATCGCCCAACGTCATGTCGTCAAAGTCCTCCAAAAGCTCCTCCAATCGAACATCAGGGAAATCCACTTCCGCTCCCGCTTCCTCTTCCTTCGCCTCCCCTTCTCCCCCCTCACTCGCACCCGCATCCACACCCGCGCCATCGCCCGGCGCAGGACCAACCTCGTCCACATCCATCCCGTACTGCCCGCCCTTCTTCCTCCCCGCGCCGGTATCGTGCATCTTGACATCCTTGGCCTTGTACAGATTCACATTCGCCCTCAACTCCTCCAAATCCCTCAAGAACAACTCATAATCTTCCTCCACCTTCCTCTGATCGCGCCCACCCATCCGCCCAACGACGCCCCTCCCACCACCCGTCTCCCCGTCTTCCCCCTCCTCCTTGGCAATACTCCGCAGTTTCCACGGCCGCGTGCGTGCCTTATTCCGCCGATTCGGATACGCCTTCTTGACGAGGATCACGTCTGGGACGCGGTCCGCGGGCAGCGTCGCGTAGTCGTCCGAGTTGAAATTGGACGCGGTGAGGTAGTACCCCATCGCGGTGTCCCCCGGCTGCAAGATCCCCCCGAGGTGCGTCCGCGTGTGCAATATCTGGCTTGTTCCCCCCGCGGATTCATAATCCATGAGCGCGTCGTCGTCGCCGTGTCCCTTCGAGCTCCGGAAGGCACCTGCGAGCGCGACCTGGGCGTCCGCGAGCACCCAACGACCCCGGTGTGTCCCGATGGGTTCAACGTCCAACACCGTAAACTCGACGAGGTCGGTGATCCCAGCCAAGAAGGAGAAGGGGGTGCGCCAATAGAGTTGCGCGCTCACGTCGACCGCTTGAAGTGTGTTCACGTCCAACAGCTGGAACGACGAGCCCACACGCGTGCATATTGTTAACGGGGAGATGTTGGAGAGTGAGCGCGCTTGCTTGAGGGGGATACAGACAAGGTCGTCCTTGCAGATTGGGGCGATCTCGACAGAGTACGTGAACTTATAGTTGGCTGTATTTGAGTGGGTGTCAGTAGATAGCAACTGTTCGGATCCCTTGGACCTGCACCAGTCGAGTGCTGTAAGAACTCCCCATAGAATCTCGAAAGAGGTGCGACTGACCGCACCGGTACGACCCCCGTCAAAAACTCCACCATCCGAATCGCATGACTCCGCTGACTATAGAAGAAGTCCAGCCCATCCCTCGCCTCCTTGAC
>JBBPLN010000669.1:0-15264 GCA_038089815.1 Sutorius eximius | reverse complement strand
ACTGTATAAAAAGGTAAATAGGGCCAAAGAAGTGGCAAGGGAGTGCGAGTAAAGACTTAGTGACTGGAACACTACTGGGCATCTAAGTGGTGCGAGCAGTCAATGGCAAGTGGGTGCACATCTAAGTGCAAAAAAGATAGGGGTAAAATATTCCCCTGTAACAGGATTACCCTAGCTAACAATGAGGTACTTACAATTGGGAGCCATCCAACAACACAGCCTCCACCAAACTACTTGCCATTGTGGATGTGAACTGGAAGGTTAGCGCAATGGGCCACAATGGGGTATCCTTTGACAGTGCCATGTGATGATAATTGTGTCTTGTCAGCATAAATGATGAATCCAAATGGAACAGCATTCTCAATGTCAGTGGGTAAGCAAGACTTTATTCAAACACAAATGAGAAGGATGGAACAGCCTAATACATGGCATGAGGTACAATTCATTGTACATGTACTTGAATATCCCACCACCAGTCACCTGTCCAAGGCTCAGAAAAGAAATATTTGTAGTTTTGTCCATTGTATTTGAAGAGGCGTTGAGCATCCCAAATGAAATGTAGTGCAAGGAGTGGATTCATCAACATGTTAAGGGCCAAGTCCCACAGTGGGCGGATATACAGCGGAAATGCTACATCTGCCCCCTTGTAGGGAGCGGTAACTTTGGTCTTTGAAAACTGTTAACAAAGTAGGGTCATGATCAAGGATAATAGTGAAACATATGAGCCCACTGACGTCAACTGGGCTGTGGCCCTATCCAAAGCAGTCTGCAATGCAGAATCATTGTGTAGCGTGACTTTTGATGTTCCTTTTGATACAGATCTGATCAAAGTGAGTAGACAGTCAACATGGGCTGAAGAAAGCCCAGCATCCAAGGCAACCTTAGCAAAGGTGTAGTTGGCCTCCAAGGCAAATGGATGCCAAGGTGCTGAGTCTGGGACAATAAATTTGATGTCTTGCTGACCGAAATCTTTGGCAGATTGGTAGATTGTGCCATGTTTGCTGCGAGGATAAAACTGTTATGATCAGCATATGCCCCTGTCTTTTTCTCGATCACATGCCTCTCCTCGTGACTCCTCTGATCACGTGACCACCTTGACCCTTGCCTTGATGACCCTATGTACCTTCACTGGTATTCACAGCTGACTCATCCTCCGGACCCCTCTCTTGTTTCATTACAGGACTGCATGATAGTCGCCCTCCCGTCATCCCTTTATGCCGCAACGGCACCTCGACATCTTCCATCACCTCATCACCTCATCACCTTGGCACCTCGTCACCTTGGTACCTCGTCTCCTGGGCTTCCTCATCACCTTGCTTCCATCTCACAGAAGCACCACACCTTCCTTGTCACCACTGCTTCTTCATCACCCATCTTCTTCATCACAGTGGTTCTTTACTTCCATGCCCTCTACCCCAGGCTTCCTCTTGCCCGTCACCCTGGGCTTCTTTGTGCCCTCCATTCTGGGCTTCCACCTGACGTCATCAGGTAGACTACTGGCCACGCGTCCTCACTCGCGCCCTATGCCCTACGGATCCCTGCTTGACGCACCATCTGTTATCTTCATATCTCTTATCTCTTTGTCCTCGTGGCTCATGTCTTATCAGATGAACCCTTCACGTGTCTCTTCCTTCGCGCTTATCGCACTTCGCACACACGTGTTCCTAACCCTTGACAACCCTTGCATAGTTCCTCATTCGTACCACTTAGTCAGTGCCCTTCACTTACCATATATATACCTTCGCTTCTCTAGTAGATTGCTTAACCTCGATCTCCCTTATCATACGGCATTCCTTGTACCTTCGTACCTCACTTCAATGCATCTTCTCATCCTGGACAACCTTCAGTCATGAGGACGTTACGATCGTCACTTCACCATCTGGTATCAAGCCCGGATACTTGCCTTTCACCATCTGGTATTAAGTCTGGATCTCTACTGTCTGGTATCAAGTCCGGACCTTTGCCTTTGGCCGTCATTAGGGCTTGCCAAGCGCCACTTAGGCCTTGGTCATAACAGAAACTCAGTCTTGAAATCATACTGATCAGGTACAAGCGAGGGCCTGGGTGGATCAGGGTGCATGCTGGCCATGAGGACATCGGAATCAACTGTGTAGAAGGTCTGTTGGATCAGTTGTCACATTGAATCAATGTTCACATAGAGAACTTACACTGTACTGATGAATCAGCCTCAAGGGGCCTAGCCATGCTTGCGGCCAGATTGTCTTGGTCACCAGCCACGTCGCAATGCATCCATGCTGACATTATAGTTAGTATCACATTTTGTGGAAAGTTGTGACACACATGGGCCAGCTGTAGCACTTCGCTGAGCCATTGCTGCATCGACAGCATTGGCAATAGCAGCTTCTCTAGCAATATTTGCTGGAAATCAGTGGTTAGTGCTGATGTAATGAAAAAGGAGCGGATGGCCCACCCTGCTGAACATCCTTCATGTATGCTCTATTATGCAATCTTTGTTCCTTCTTGTCTGTGAGCACTTGTGCACAACTGGACTCATGTTTCTTGATTCCTTGTGGCTTGTAGAGGTTCCCACAATGCTGATAGGGTCATTTGACCAAAGAATCTTCAGTCCATTGATACTGTCGATGTGGCGGCATGTTATAGCATGAGCAAGGACAAGGTGACCATGCACAGGGCTGGTCAAGGGTAGGTCTTACCAAGATAAACAGATTGACATGTGGTTGCAATGCACTTAGGTAGCTTGAAATGGAAGGTCCTGACATGGTCACATCATTCCAAGGGGCATTTCAATCACATGACAATTTCCCACCATTGTAATGGCACTTAATTTTTTTGTGACATGGTTAGCAGCTCCAACACCCAGCTTTCACCAAAAAGGATGGATGTATGGTATGGTTCTGGATCCTTCCAAGGTAGTGGAGTTATGGCAGTGATGCCAAGAATGCCACAGAGAATGACATTGATGAGAAGTGAGAAGAGCAGAGTGAGTTGTCATCATATCTCAGGCTGTAGGACACAAGTGATAGAAGGGATTGCAGCTGAGGGGGGAGGCATCAAGTCGATTGATAAGTGTCTATAAGTATCAATTGAAAGATTATACCTCCCAGTCTAAGTTGCGGAGGTCAAACTCTCCTGCTGTAGCTGACATAGTAGCCGACTCACAAGCACCATAGCCAACCTTATAGCCAACCTTACAAGGCATTCCAAACAGGCCCTTATGCACTAACACACAAAAGTGCTGTAGACACAATTATCCAAGGAACAGACTGCAAAAAATGAGCTCACCAAGAACAAGTGGAACCTGTTGAGGCAGCTGTAGGATATCCTCAAGGTGAGTCAGTGCTGTGAGATTTCAATGTGTAGATGGCTGTGCTGACCTAATCATGTGCAGGTTCTCAAGGATGCTATGCTTTTTTTTCTCATTTGACATCCAACCTTGCCTTGGTAATTCTGGTGATGGACTTGATCAAGGAGAAATTCAAGATCTTCCAGAACAACCACAGCATTGCACCACCCATTCATGCTGCTGTAGAACCAAGGTGCACACTGAACCAATACTATTCAATCACTGGTTTTTCAGAGGCATATAGGATTGCCATGGGTTTATACCACTTTATATGACACATTAAGCTAATTTGTCTGTTATTTCTAGTCCTCCATTCCTACCACAAACTCCAGTATTTCTGGTCTGCCAAGTGGGAAGACAATTGGATAGATACTGCTGAACACCTGGTGTGCAATCAATTTGGACATGAATATACTCTGATAAATGAATCCCACTTGGAAGTTGAGGAGATCCTAGGGCTGTCCAAGGTCCTGGTATGTGGTTTCAGCTGTAATACTTTCTTATGCTCAAAATTCTAACTCTTTTATTGTTAGGCCAACATTTTTGATGCTATGCCAGTCCTTGCTGTTCCTGAAGCAATGGAAATGCATAATAAACTCAGCTGTTATCTTTCTACTGATGTTGAATGTACTCCAGATGCTCTTAATTGGTGGTATGAGTGCTGTGCCACCTATTTTTGACTCCCATGCATGGCATGTGACTATCTGAGCATCCCTGGTAAGTAAAGCATATCTGATATCTTCCATACTCATTTTCTTTACATACAGTATCACAGCTACCTTGGTCAATGTGGAGCAGCTATTTAGCCATGGATGCCTGATTCTGTCACATGTATATTACAGGCCTACACTTTTTGCCCCTAAGTTTTCACTTAAGCACCCATCAAGTGCTCATGATTAGTAGCTTGATGCTACATCTATTAGGATTGACTTCTAATCAAGTCTGATCACCTTCAATCACTGACATCACTTAGATGCTCAACACATCCCAGTTGTCATATCATGTGACTCAAGAGTGTAGGCACTTGCACAATTGCACTCTTGCACAATAATCCCTATTTATGACTAGATCTAGCATCTGATCTCAGCAATCTCATTGCCATCCACATGCATGGATTGCATGTACATGCTTCCATCCTAAGGCTGTGCCTTGTCACATATGCACACATGTGCTGTGCACATGATTCTTCCTTCCATTCCTATTTATTAATAAAACTCTTCTTGAGGCTCTGCCACCTCATGGTAACCTCATGGACATGATTCTCTTTCATTTTAAGGCTCTGCAGCCTCACTGTCACCTCAAAGACAATTACTGAGAATAGTTAATATATAATCTATAGAGTAGATCACAACATGTACATACAGGTGATGTACACTATATAAGCCAGAGTGTGCTAACTGGACATCCTCCAGTCTAGTTCACTTTGGAGAGTTCCCCATAACTCCAGCCAGAGAAGGAGCAGACTTGTCCTGTCCTCCTTTCTCCTTCTTGGGCTAGAAGCCCCTAAGTTAGAGATTAGTTAGGTAGACACACAACCCTATTCAGGTGCATATGAGTGCACATTGCACAGCCATGTAGGCCTATCGGGGTTTGGGTGGTTTCAATGTACACAACTGCTTGTCCTGGCAATCAACCCATGCACTGCTATGTGTTGGACATTGGAGCACACTGCAGCTTGTTAAGATGAACAGCATTGCATCTGTCAGCTTGCTTCCAGATGTGAAGGGAAATGTCAAGAAAGACCTAGGTGATCATTGGGACTACATATAGTACATCAAACTAGCATACTTGTCCATAGACCATTGGTATCACCTGCAATGCTGCTTGACCCATGGGTCAGATTTTACAAATTTATGAATGTACTCACACCTGCAATGTGGGTGTGGGTATATTCTTGGGTCCAGGTGTGGGTCATGGCTCTGACACCTGTGAGTATACCCATGTTATTCACTAGTTATCATAATTCCATACTACTAATTTTTTTCTAACAGCTCAAAGAGATGTATAACACCATCATTGTTATGCCTGACTGGGTGTAAGAATGATAATAGGTGGGGTAGGGTGAATAGGTTTGTCCTCAGGGGTTCTGTAGGTAAGGTTGTTAGTGCAGAAGGGTTTGCTGAGACTGACTGCAGTGCTGGAGAGTGGTCTGGATGATTTGGACAATGAGAATGACCCAAAAACAAATATTCTGGACTAGGAGAAGGTCTAGAGACAAGGGAATGATATTCCAGATAGAAAGAGGTCCAGACAATGATGCTAATGATGATGGGTGATCTGGGCATATGAGTGCAAGATGATATTCTAGGAATATTGGTATAGAATTTATAGTCCAGGCATATCCAAGACTATAACCAAGGAAATGACAGGTACACATGGTACATGTCTGAAAGTAAAGGATAAGCATAATCATCAATGAATAAGCAAGAAATGATAAGTCCAAACCAAAATAAAGGTATTCCAGACCAAAACCAGCATAATCTGGACTGGATTACATAGATTTCCAGTCATATTAGTGAATTTCTGGTCAGATTAGTGAGTTTCTGGTTGGAAATCAAACTGGACTCAAATTGGGCCACATTGGATGGAATGGACTGGACACTGGATGCTTGAGGACACCTAGGATACTGCAAAAGGAGGATTTATGAACATAGAGAGCCACAGTCTCCTACACTGGATAGGAGTGAGCATAGCCTCTGAAACAGAGAGTGACAAGAGATGTGAGGGCTAAGCCTAACACAAGTGAGGAGTATGAAGGTGAAGACATTATGAAGAGTCACTCCAAGTCTGGAGCATTCCCCTTTGACTGCTGCAAAGGTTGGTGATAACTAGGCAACTGTTATGTCATGGGACACAGTGAGGAGAAGAAGCTAGCTTGGATTGCAGGAGAGACAACATATGGATGTACAGAGGGAAATTAGTTTAAAGATGAGAGAGTGAGGTGAGAAGCTAAATAGTATGTGAGAAATAGAGTTCCACAGCAGGCTGTGGCTAATGACAGTGAAATGAAACATACTCCATGAAGGTGGTGTAAAGGTAACAATCAAAGATGAAGGTGAAACATGGACTAAGATGATGGTAAGAAGGATCATGAGGCTATGCAAAAGAATAGCCTTAGAAGGCAGTGTTCATAGAGATGCAATAAGTCCCAGGGGAATCCCTGACAAAGTTATGGCAAGATTAACTAGAGAAAGTGTACAGTAGGCATAGAGCAAGGGAAAAGAACAGAGTACTGGGTTTACCAACTGAAACAACCCAAGAAGCCTAGAAGGGCTGTAGGTTGCCAGCAAGACTAACGACTCAGAAGTGTAGCAAAGGAGCTTTGGGGAAGACTCCAAGTGAACTAAACTGGAGTTCACTGGAGCGGGTCTTAGCCCTTAAGTACTACTCAAGGGTTTGTACATGTGTGTAGCAGATATACTGATATGATACTATATATGGTCTAAGTAATACACAGCCTGCTATCAGCTGTGCATCAGAATGGAAGCGAACAGCCTTCAAGGCTGTGGGAGCAGAAATGAAAAGAAGCATAGGTCATGGGGCATAATGGAAGAGAAGGGCTACAGCCTCAAGGCTGTGAGTGGGGATGAAAGAGAAGTGCATAGCCCCAGCCTTAGGGTTCAACCCTTGGCCCTAGCCTGTGCATGTTGCATGTGATGATGTTCTAGACGTCAGAGTATGAACTCTATAAATATGTCAACTAGGACAAATAAAGGAGATTGGATCATAGATCCGAGATAAGATAAGATAACAGAAGCTGAACCAAGGCACAATGACTTGCAACAGCTGGCGAGTGAGTGGCGTTGGAGGCCAATGAGTCAGTTGGGACTCTATCCCGAGGGAGCAGTTTACCGATGTGCTGAGGTCATGTGAAGTGTGAAATAGGGCAAAAAATATACCCCTATAACACCAACTCATAACAATCATCAACACCAAGAACACATCTGGATTCACATGGAGTGATATGCACAGCACTGGAATCACTGAAGAAATCATGGATGTCTGGAAAAGATTCACCAAGGTAAGTTGAGTTTCCATGTCTTTAGCATGGCCAAAGTAATGTTATTTCAGTTGCATCTGAAGGCAAGACCCTTCCACAACAGTGGGTGGGTTCACCTGCACACTATGGAAGGTCTCACCCCCATATAAGCAAGGGAGTGTATGTATATTGTCCTGGCAGCAACAAAAAGCATGCTAGAGATTCAATAACAGCCAGCACTGCAGCTCCATTCATCTTCCATGGTGATTCCATCAATGTTGATCTCTCCTCTGCAGCCAGTGTCAGCATAGTGATGTCTGTTGTGTGCAAATTCCTCAAAGCTTCCTTCCCAACATCAGCAAATTAGAGTGATACTTATGTTAACTTATGTCACCTTAATGTACATTTGCTGAGTTGTGGCTCACTAAAAAGGGATGCTAAGGTGACAAAGGATGAGTAAGAGCCAGAACCCAAACAGTATGTTATGCCACTTGATTATGTAAGCTTAGTTATTTTCTTTATGGGACATTTGGCAAAATTTTCTGTGAGATCATGATGGTGATTAGATCACTGAGATCAGCTCATAGATTGGATCATAAATAGACATGCATGTGGATAATGCATGCAAGGAGTGGTGTGACTTGTTGCTGAGTCACATGCTGAGTCATGTGACATGATGACTGGAATGCATTGAGCATCTAAGTGGCATTGGTAGTCAATGATGACTAATCTTGTAGGGATCTACCCAAGTAAGTGTAGCATTGAGCTACTAGACATGAGCGCTTGGTAGGCACTTAAGTAAAAATCATAGGGGTGAAAAGTTAACCTGTAACACTCCCTTGTTGCACTGATGTATGCAAGTGAGGATTGATGGACATGTTCCTGCAATCAATGATAGGAGATCTCCTGCACCTAGTCCTGAAACAAGTGTTTTCAGACAGTGAACATGGTGGTGATTTGTACAGCTTATTATACTTTGGATGACAATGTGGTAACACTGGCTAAGCTCACAAAAATCACATGAGCAATATGCATCCTCCCTCCCTTCTGGCTCAGAAATGGATGACATCAAAGCACACTGGTTTTTCCTGGGTGCCTCTGAACTCTAAATATATCTGAACAACTCATTTTATGTTGGTATGTGTTACAGGGGAATATCTTACCCCTATCTTTTTCACACTTAGACGTGCACCCACTTGCCATTGACCACTAGTGCCACTTAGACGCCCAGTAGCATTCCAGTCACTAAGTCTTGACTTGTGCTCCCTTTGCCACTTGTTTGGCTCTATTTACCTTTTTATAGAGTTTGCACAGCCCTACTCTACCTCTTCATCTCTGTGCTGTGCACCCTCTTCTTTTCATTTCCACTCACAGCCTTGAGGCTGTCTCCTTCTATTTAATTACCACCTTCCATTCCAGTGACAGCCATGTGGCTATACACTGCTTCCATTATTCACAGCCTTGAAGGCTGTTCATGCTTCCATATTGCACAGCCAACCATGGGCTATGTGATCATTAGTCTATATATGGACATACATCATAGATATGACATATGCATGTACAAACAGTAGAATAGGATATAAGGGTCAAGCCTGCCTCCAGTGAACCTCAGTCTAGTTCACTTGGAGTTTTCCCCATAGTTCTAGTGTGGATATGACTACTAGCCACTCTCCTCAGTTGCCGTTCTCAGTGCAACCTATAGCCCTTCACTTGCCTTTGGGTTGTTTCACTTGAACTAGACTCTACTTGCTATACCTTGCACCTTGCACCACTACAATATGCCTGCAAGTGTGTCACATCTCTCACATGTTGGTGATCACTAGGGCTAACCTCAGGCCAAGTGACCATCAGCTTTCACTGAACACTCGCTCTGTTCTTGGCAGGGCTGCCCAATAGATCCAGTGCCCTGCACCCCTTCTACAGGTCATCTTACCCAGAGGGGCTATGCCTAGCACCCAAAGAGGAAGACACAGTAAGCCCAGACAACAGCATCTCCAACATTGGAGATAATTCAAAGTGTGTGAACAGCATCAGTACCCCATCGAACCTCAGCAAAGAATCATGGACCTTTTTAGCAGCCTTAGAAGATGAACTCTTGCCCTCTTGGCTAGAATTAAGGCAGTCTTTATCCACACAACAAGTAATCACCCTTGGCATACACCTCAACGCTCCCCTCAGAATATCACCAGTGCTCAACCAAGAGTCAGCACTCCACACCCCATCCGTCGCGAGTATTGACCCCAATGATATCACACCTTCCTCGCACTTTCCCTCTACCCCCAGCAGAATCATCAGAGAAGTGCAATAACAACAAGAGATCAGGCAGTATGTAAAGACCAACGGACTGCTAAATGAGGAAACAACTTCATCAAGAAACAAGAAGGATTCCCAATCATACTGAGATTCCCAAAGAGAGAGCAGGAATTCTCAGACAAACAAATTCTAGAGATAGTAGCACAACAAGTTTTTGGACTGCAGCTACCTCTCCCATACAGAAGGATCAGACAGGCGAGAGAAGCCATCCATCCTTAAAATCTCAGAGACTGTCATATATTACAGAAACCTGAACAGTACCACAAGTAGTATGCCTCCCTACTCCTTTTATTCACAGACACCCGTGTTTGTAAAATAAACAATGTCTTCCCAACTCTATGACATCATTGCTGACAAGAATATTTAATGGCAACACAAGTGCAAGGCCCTGGCAGATGCAGCCACTGAGGCCATGAACCAAGCCACTGTGGCACATGCCGCCCTCACCCTCGCCCAAGCCACTGCTGACACAGCATCAGCAACAAGAAGTGCAGCTTGTATGCACACCAAGGTGGATGAACAGTCCAACAACATTGCTGACCTCCTTGTGAGGATCACACAACTAGAACATGGCACAGCACCAGTAGGAGCCGCTGCCCCACCGCTGAGAATTCCCATGACCAACTCAAAGGTCGAAATCTTTCAAGACCCCGGTAGCTTCAATGGGGCATATTCTAAGTTCGAGGAATGGTGGACCCAAATGACTGGGTGGCTGAACATAAACAGCCAGGTGATCCCACCCTGATCCGACAGAGCCATTGCCACCATTCTCTCACACCTCACCAGTGAGCAAGCCAGTGAAACCACCCAAACCCCTAAGGCTCACATGGCCATGGGATATGTGCTCAAGTGCCAAGTAGGGCTGCACATCTACCTAACTGATCTCTTGATCTTGGACTTAGGGGCTAAATGCCTGAAGAGGAGAAAGGAGAAGTGGCAAGTTGTGTCACTGCTTCGGTGGAGTTATGGGGAACTCTCCAAAGTGAACTAGACTGGAGGACGTCCAGCTAGCTCATCCCAGCTTATATAGGACCAGCTACCTATGTATGTACATCTGTGTATGGTAGATCTAAGATAAATACTAATCTACATATATATAGTAATGGTCCATATGGTTACAGTGAGGCTGGAGAGCCATGGAATGGAAGGGATAATGTCTGTGAGGTTACCATGAGGTGGCAGAGCCTCAATGAAGCATGTAAGTAATAAATAAGAATGGAAGAGATAACATGTGCACAGCGCATGTGTGCATAGAAGGAGAGGCACAGCCTTGGAATGGAAGTGTGTACATGCATACAATGCATGCAGATCATATGGCGATGAGATCGCCAAGATCAGATGCTAGATCTAATTCATAAATGGGGGTTATGCGTGAGTGTGCAATCTAGTGCACACTTGCACTCATGTGATCACGTGATATGATGACTGATATGCCTCAAGCATCTAAGTGGTGTCAGGGATCATGTGATTGATCGTCTAGGACTCAATCCTAGTAGATGTAGCCTCAAGCTACGAGTCGTGAGCGCTTGATGGGCACTTAAGCAAAAATCATAGGGGTTAAAATGTTACCCTGTAACAATTATTAAGCACTGTGAACATGATGGCAATGTTGCTAAATCCAGAAAATTTACCTGAGTGAATGGCATGACCATCTTCCCCTCTACCTTGAACAAAATGTGACATACCAAAGAGAAAAAGCCTTGTAGAAGGATTTTGGCATTTTTTTGAATGCTCTGAATTGATTGGGAATATTCCTGAGACCCCAAAAGAATCTCTTCATACCAATTTTAGATGAGATTTCAATAAAAATGAAAAATAGAGTCTATTCCAGCTATTGCCTTCACAAGCATCACTTGATGCTTCTCTCTCTCTCTCATATAATGGCCATTACCTCCAATTACACTCACCCTGACAGTTGCATAGTCAGTGAAGGTACTGTATTTGTAGCCTCATGTCTATTGACTGAGTATATCTCATATTTGCATTGGCATCCAATCAAGGACAAATGAAACTATATATTCTACACACAAGTGAAGATGTTCTTACCATGCTATCAAATGGTATTAGAATATGAAAGGTTATGTCATTTAACTACCCACACAAAAAGAGGCACTTGATTACATTCATAACCAACTGCACTTTTTCTTCCTTGTTCTTTGTAGCAGAATATGGGACAAATAGCCAATGTAGTTGCTCAGACACCAGAGCTAAGAGTCCAGATGCTTTGTATCTTTGTACTGCTGAGGTATAGGGATCCTGACATTGGTCTTGCATAAGAGTGAAGGAATATTGAAGAAGATAGAGAAGAACTAGTAATAGAGGTGTAATAATTACCTGCATCTGGAATGAATGGACTTACCAATGGCATTGTGAAGAACATGTTGCCAGCTATCAGCTTTGTCAATATCCTTAAAAAGAGAGCAGATCAGCATAGTAAATATTATTGAATGGATGTACATACTATGAATGCAAGCATTGTTGTTAAAGATGGATTTTCTGGAGATGTATTCTTGAGATAAAAATAGTTCAGCAAATATAGCATGATCTTGATGATGTTTTATCACATAAAATGGAGGCATGGCAAGAATCTAGACAAAATCATTCATTATCTTCAGATCATAAAAGAAATCACAAACCATCTAGAAACCACAATGAATGAAAGTATTCAAACTATTGCAAATGACACACCTCCTAAATGTAAATGATAAAGTGAACATAAAAATTTCTTAATAAGACCAACTCACATCCTGGTGGAGAGATAATTTAAAGGTGATAAATCATAAAGGAGCACTGCAATAAACATAATACTAGGGCACTTACCAACTAATGGGAATATAACCAGGGAATATAACAATTCAATTGAACAAGTTGAATTACACATTCACAGCAGAAGGCATGGTGATCAGCAGGATCCTCATCCCAATCTACAACAGACCACTTATGCTCTACCAATGGAAAAGCAGCAGAAGGCATGATAATCAGCAGGATTCTTGTTCTAAATCTACATTAGACAACTTACTCCCTATAAATAGGAAAGCAGCAGGAGGCATGACAATCAACAGGATTCTCATTCCAAATCTACATTGGACCACATACTCACTATGAATGGGAGAGCAGCACGAGGCATGGTGATAAGTAGGATTCTTATTCCAAATCTACATTAGACCACTTACTCCCTATCAATGGGAGAGCAGTGGGAGGCATGGTGATAAGCAGGATTCTTATTCCAAATTTAAATCAGACCACTTACATGCTACAAATGGGAGAGCACCAGGAGGTAGGTGATGAGCAGGATTCTCATTCCAAATCTACATACATCAGACCACTTACTCCCTATCAATGGGGGAGCAGCAGGAGATATGATGATCAGCAGGATTCTTACTCCAAATCTATATCAGACCACTTACTCCCTATCAATGGAAGAGGAACAGGAGGCATGGTGATCAGCAAGATTCTTATTCCCAATCTACATCAGACCACTTACCCCCTATCAATGGAAGAGGAACAGGAGGTATGGCAATGAGCAGAATTCTCATTCCAAATCTACATCACACCACTTACTTGCTATGGATGGGAGAGCAGCAGGAGGCACAGTGATGAGCAGAATTCTCATTCCAACTCTTCATCAGACCACTTACATACTATAAATAGAAGAGCAGCAGGAGACATGGTGATGAGTAGGATTCTCATTCCAAATCTACATCAGATCACTTACTTGCTATAATTGGAAGAGCAGCAGGAGGCATGGTGATCAGCAGGATTCTGATTCTGATTCTAGATTGAACCACTGACAAACTATCACATATATAAGAAGATGTTCAAAGTAGATCAGCCATGCTTTCATTCAATAATAACATACTTACAAACTATGCAAAAAGATCATAACATGCAATCAGTCACTTGGAGAAATAGATCATCCCTTCATATGTTTTGATGCAACACTTACATCCTATCCAAACATTCAACAAATCAGCTTGCAATCATTCATTGCATGATTCATGACTTACTTCCTGCAGCCACAATAAATCCATGAATCAAGACATAACTCAGTATCTTACCCTGGTGTGTGGAAACCAGCTTGCCAATGTACTAGACAAATCAAGTTCCTCCTTTCCTGTCATCCTGAAATCAATATAATCCACCAGTGCACTTTATAACATCAATGTATGTATCTTGGATTCTGCAACTAATCCACTTACTATCTGATTGCAAATTCTATACATAGCATGATATTCTTCTCTTGGGCAGTGACCAGCAATATCTGCAATCCTTCATCCAGCACTGTTGTAGTCTTTTCCAGCAATTTGTTACATCCTGCATCAGATTTGTCCATATCTGAAAGATACAATCAACACCTTTTAAGTAGATGAGTCCAGTATATGCAAACCTTCCAGCTTTACAAATGTTGCAGGAGGAAATTTCAGCTTTTGCAAATCATTCCATATATTTTTCTGGAAAAAAGTATCCTCAGTACATTGTCTCTGCCTTGCAATCTGTTCCTCTGGAGGAAATGAAAATCCTCAAACTGAAATGCCTCTGTCACTATGGCATCCCACTCGGTAAACAGCATCACAACTGGTACTAGCATTTAATGTGAATCAGCCCAGAACACATTAACAAGAACATTCCATCACCTCCACCAGTGTCACATTCCTTAAAAAACCTTTCTTCTGCCATGCTAATAGGATGGCAATTATGATCCAGTGAAATGCAGTACCTGCTTATGCTCAAATGATCAGAACCTAGCAAAATCTGTTTCCTCACCATATGGCATGGATCTGATCCTTGAGAATATTTCTGCAAGCACATCCAGCAATAAACTCCTTCATCTTTTCAAACTCATCCTCACAACCTGGCTCAAAACCAGCAGAGTCATGGAAGACAAATCTGGGATTGCTTTTGAAGATCATTTCATGGTTAATATCATGGATACCATGCTTTAAAGAGTGAGAATAGACCATAAACATCTCCAACAAAGTTTATAAAAGCCATGAGCTCACCTCCTGGGTCCCTTCAAGCAGAAAGTCAACCTTGTCACATGACCATTAGTATCCAACATATTCCAACATGGCCAAACAAACCTTGTTTCCTCTGCTATCATAGATCTCCAGATATTCTGTCGAGTTGCAAAGTCTCCGAAGAATGGTAGTCTTGCCAGCATTTGCCCGTCCAATGATCAAAATTCTAAATCGACCAAACTTTTTGATGAGGGCCGGGTCGACATGCTGCATGGTGTCGGCAACATTCGAAGCCCTCTTTTCCTCAGCCGGAGCACTCGAATCATTAGCGACAAATCCCAGCGAGAGAGGGTTTGCGACCTGCTCCTCAGCTGTACCCAAGTCTACACCGAGAGTGATCGCATGAGTGTCGTGGGATTGCACCGTGATATTCAAGTCGCTTGAGACCACGCTGGATTGCGTGTCGGATATGTCGAAATCCTGGTCGGGGGCTGGAGATGAGCTTCTACCGACGATGCGGGATCTGAGACGTCCGAATAACTTCTTGAAGGCGCGCTTCATCGTGCGAGTGTCGAGAGAGCTAAGAGATCGGTAGATGTGACTGATCGATCGAGAGATGGTGGATCCGAACAGAGATGGGCACCGTGGGATTACGAACGCCAGCGAAGGAAGAGCGCGCCACATGCCGT
>JBBPLN010000668.1:0-15273 GCA_038089815.1 Sutorius eximius | reverse complement strand
CATTCTGGATGACCAGTCAATTGACTTCACAGGCCGGACCTTAGCTGTTGGTGGGGGAACTAGGCCATGAGCACGAGGCGCAATTCTCGTAGTTCTTAGTCACAAATATAAAAGTAGCTTACCATTTGCAGTCTGACAAAACTTCAAGTCTGTCTCAAGCTCGAGATGCGCGTGCGTTTTTTAAATCTTCACGCTCATGTAGATCTGTGAGGATAAACTCGAAGTTTAGCCTCAGAATGTACAATTGCGATAATTCTAAATATGGACAAATAAAAAGAATTTGGTCAAAACTTGAAATTATAGCTATGTACAAATGTGAACAAATAACATGAAGTTTAGGACATGGCCGAACGAAGTGGGCGACGGGAGAATTAGCATGGCGATGTGGTCGCCCACTTCGTTCGGCCATGTCATGTTATTTGTTCACAATCGTACATAGCTATAATTTCAAGTTTTGACTAAATTCTTTTTGTTTGTCCATATTTAGAACTATCGCAATTGTACATTCTGAGGCTAAACTTCAAGTTTATCCTACTGTTCAAAACAGATCTACATGGGCGTGAAGATTTGAAAAATGCGCGCGCATCTCGAGCTCGGGACAGACTTGAAGTTTTGTCAGACTGAAAATGGTAAGCTACATTCTATATTCGTGATTCACGTTTGGCACGACGTTTAGGTCTGGCTTGAATATCGCAAACTCCGTTGTGTCAGAACATGAGCACGTTGCTGGAGCGGTGCCAGGTGGGTTTTTTGGTTCTCGTGAGAGCTGGAGGTTTCATGTTGGCAGCCATCAATCGGAGGGATCTGGGTCGGACTACAATCAGTTGCAGTCAAACTGGGGGATCGTCACTTCCTGGATGTCCCGGAAGTTCCGGGCAAACTCAAATCCATGCGGTCGTCCGTGCGAACTCAGGGTTGTGTTCGTCGTACAAGGTACTCTTTGCAGGATGAACAAGGGCACGCTGTACCAACATTCTCGAACGTGCCAAAAAACCTCGACCGATTGGGAGAACACCCCTTTTTTGATTTTGGCACAAAGCTCCCATAGGTTCGTCACAGCCATGGCCATGTAATAGGTACGAGGTGGTGCTATCCCTAATTTTGGATACATGCCGATCATTTTGGATTCTGGAATAGGGTGCGCGTGTCAGCGGTGCTTGAGTATTTCAATCCAATGCACCAGCTGAGTCCCGAATTGTTGGAGCAGACCGCCTTGGCTTGCGGCCTTTCAACAAGAAAAATCGATACTTTCTTGTTGCCGCTTCCCGTGAGTGGCAGCTCCAGGTGGGCTTCGGTGCCCTGCTCCTCTCACAAACGACCTACGGCCTGTTTCATCAGAACATGTCGGCTTCCAGAAACGCTCCTGTTGATTGGAAACCTGCCCTGAGTTCCCTGATATGGGTTACGTCTACGTGGACGAATTTTCGTAGGTTTCCACAGTCATTTCACCCTCCCATTTGGTCGATTTTTAACAGATTCGTCTTTTGATACGAATGGAAAAAAGGGCCGTCTCCGAGAAAGACCGGGCCCAAGGTACATAAAGGAACAGGCAGCTAACTACATGTTCCCAACAGTCAACTGCCACGTCTCTGCCCCTGCTGAACCATTGCCCACCATGTCGCTCGATCTGTTATTACCCATTTCTCGGACGGCATCAGAAGGCCTTGACACAATCCTGGCCTATTTACCTCCTTATCCGCATGCAGTCGATGCTACTGTTGCTGGCACTGTGGTCCTGTGCCTTTTTCTGTGGCTCCGCACATCTCGTCGGCAATTCCGCACCACGCAGCTCCGAGGACCACGCAGCGAAAGCTTCCTTTACGGTGTTGGAAAGTCCATCCGTGGCGCCAAAGATGCTGGGGCCTTGTATGAAATGTGGGCAAAGGAATTTGGCCCGGTATACGCAGTCCCGTCGACCTTGGGGAGTAAGAGGATCGTCTTGTGTGATCCCAAGGCGATCGCACATTTTTATTCCAAGGAAACGTGGACGTATATTCAAACTCCACTAACCAAGAAAACGTTCGCAAATGTGGTACGTGGTTGATGACGGCGATCGTGATGTATAATGTGACTATTGCCCTCGGATTAAGTATGGGAAAGGCCTGCTGTGGGCCGAAGGAGAGGATCACAGGAGGTCTATCTACACTAAGCACCATTTCCGGGAGTAAATATTGACGCAATTCCGCAGGCAACGCAAGTCTTTGGCACCTGCTTTTAACATCGCTTCTATTACGCAGTTAACCACCATTTTCTACGACTCTGTGTACAAGGTCAGCTAACTGCTCTTGTCTGATATGAATGTGACTCTTGTTAAGGCGAAAGGAGCTTGGGATGTTCTGATAAGGTCAGGCGGCGGAGATAGCCTCATAATTGAAGTCCAAAGCTGGTATGTGAAGATACTCATCCATAACTACTCTCTGACTTCCTGTTGTTGAAGGATGAATCACTTAGCGTACGTCTCTCTCTCTCTCCCTACCTCCTGCTATATCAACAATGATCGTGGTAGGCTTGATATCATTGGTCTGGCGTGTTTCTCTCACAGGTTTGACGCACTTGATGGCAAGAAATCTGCTGTTACCGAGGTCCTCGACACATTCAGTGCATCCCCTCGTTCTACGGCCCTCAACAAAAGTATTCTTCTCTTAGCACAGACGTTCCCTTTCCTCATTCAGGTGCCTACGTCCCGCGAGAGGCTCATTCAGAAGCTCAATGTAGCAATGGAAGAAATTGCCAATGCGTTGCTGGCGCGAACTATGAGAGAATTAGAGACAGGTATGACCGGGTCCAAGGAGGGTAGGTCTATTATTGGGACGCTAAGTACGTGATAAATTCCGAATGACCAATGGGACATATGCCTGAATGTCTTGAATTGAACAAAGTCAAGGGGTCTAGTGGCGACTCGGGGTTTCATTTAACAAAAGATGAAATTATTGCTCAGGTAAGTCCTCCCATCCACGAAGAGGCCGCTGTCAAACTCCGTTCTGCAGATGAAATTGTTGCTTTTGGCAGGATACGAAACAACTTCTAGTTCGTGGCTTCTTTCTGGTGTTTCATAACATGAATTGGCTCACCACGGTTCTGCTTCCAGTCAGCTTGACGGTAAATTCTACCTATGCATCCTATATGCATCAGTTGACTGTTTTCACAGTGGGCCCTGCTCGAGCTCTCGCGTAACTCAGACGTGCAGACAACGCTGCGAAACGAGCTTATCCAGCATGGTGGCAACCCGACGTTCGATCAACTCACAAATGGCCTCCCTTATCTCGATGCTGTCGTCCACGAGGTTCTCCGCATGCACCCCCCCGTCGTCGAGGCTACGCGCGTGGTAAGTTTCTAGTTCTTTCTCTTATTGTCACTATGCTATTAAGGGGTAATGATTGATGGTAAACTCTGCGGAGACAGGCTGTCGAAAACGATGTTATCCCACTCTCTCAACCCGTCCGCACCAAATCGGGTGCACTCGTGGATACTCTGGAGATAGCGAAGGGCACTCTCGTCGCTGTCTCAATAGAATGCATGAATCGATCTACCGTAATCTGGGGACACGACGCCAAGGTATTTCGGCCGAGTCGATGGCTCGAAGATGCGTGGGGCCGGAACGGGATCCCTGCTAAGGCCAAGGAAATTCAGGGACATCGGCACCTGCTCACCTTCGTCGATGGTCCAAGAATGTGCCTGGGGAGGAGCTTTGTGGTGACGGACCTCAAGGTGTGTGGGTGCTGGATGCGGGTGGCCGTTGATTTCGCACAGAATTGACACTCCTAGCAGGTGGTGCTTTCGGTGCTCGTCAAGAACTTTGTCTTTGAGATGCGCGATGGTGTCGATTCGAAGATTGAAATTGGCAGGGGTGTGCTTGCTAGACCCAAGCTCGCGGGCGAGGTCGGATGCAAGTTGCCACTACGTGTGCGACCATATGCTACCTGAGATGGACGAAGTAACCGTTGGATGCGACTGCACTGGGAAGTGGTGACGTGTATTACACCATCATTTGATTTGAAGATATATCTTTCCGTTCCATTCTTTGTATCTGATTTCTAATTCAGAAGGCGCTCGCTCCACCTAAGCTATCCATCTTGCTAGCCGTCGACTCGTCCAATCAAAAGACCTGAAGAGAAAATAAGAACCGTGACGTCATAACGCTACTCTGACTCGCTCGTCATGGATTCGTCAATGGCTTACCTCATAGACGGGCTGCCAGACTATATCATTGGAGTTTAATTCAAGGTTCACCAGTCTAACAATTAGCAGAGGAACCGATCGTATACATCACCCGCGTCTATCAACGGTCTGCAGGATCGCGGCACACGTGACCTCATAGACGGCTTCTAGCTAATTGTCTACACAAATGGTTCTGACGATATCCCAACATCACATCTAAAATTCTTAGAAAACCCCTCAACGTTCCAGCTAGGCCCCCCATCGCCCTGGGCAATGCCTAGTCAAAGTGACTACTGGTACTATTTCAAACTCCGAACATTTCTGAGGTTGTTCTACTCAATGTATCAACCTGGGCATAGCACAAGTCAATTTTTTACAGGACTCACTGTCGGTCTGCCAGTGGGGGCGCGTTGGGGTTCAGCCTAATGACAGTGTTTGCGCTATGCTCGTCTGTTTATTTTATTTTTTCAGACCGTTTCTGTCTGCGCATCGACCAAGGACGGACGAAAGCACCTTCCACCGATGTCATCATCATTCAAACGCTCACCGCTGAACTAGTCTCACCGAGATTAGTTCATAATCTGCCCCGTGGAACGCCTTCCATTCACGACGCATTTCTCGCTATCGAGAGGGTGTCGCTGTGCGCCTTCGGCGATTTCATATTTGTATTTGCATGCAAGACAGTTGGTAGTGGGGACAATCGAAAGCGGATCGCGGTACCATACCAGTAACTCACGCAGCCTAAAATCATTCCCCTCGTTCATGTCAGCACAAACCCGTGATTCAAACATCTTCGGTTGTCAGCTTCTGGATGTTGATGCCAGACAATCGTGGCGTAATGGAGCAAGGAAATGGGTCGGGACACCACCCATATGCTTTTGGTCTCGGGTTCACACTTTGGGTATGCTTTTTGGTGCTTTTCGGCCTCTGCTTTCTGTGATGCTAACATGACGAAAAGCCGGCGAAAAGCTGAAAAAAGCAAGTGGTGAATTTACTGATGTTGTCAAACCATGCGTTGCCTGATTCCACATCGACAACGAAAGGGGGGATCTGCAACACTTCGGACGCTGACAGGGATTCCTGTATCCCCGAAATAGAAACCGGTGACACCTTGCTTGCGAACCAGTTAGATTATTCTTTACGAGTTGTCACTACGAAATAACAAGAGACCTTCTGTATCAAAAAGAACCCCATGATCGGGCGACCAACTTGCACTGAATACGATGGACGAGAAGCCAATGCGGAGCCAACATACTAACGACCTTGCTTGCAAGGTGACGTGGTGCGGCGAGATTCGGGAGGCCAACGTGAATGTGTCATGTCGGACAGGTCCAAGTCGGTGGACAGCTGTCATTTTTGCCTGACCACCCGCGCCCTGCGGATTCGTCGCCGTCATTGATCTGGTGTGGTTATGATGGCCCAGAGATCCGTCACCAGGCCCCCATCGGGTCCAACGGCTGTAATAACCTGAAGCACATACTACCAAAAAGCCTGAATTCTTGCAGAAATTATCGATCTGGCGGCAGGCGCAACCATTCGATCGCCTTATTTAAAATGAAGATATCCGGGCCGGAGTGCGAGGCCACTTTCTTTTCGGTTCTCGGCTTCATTAACTTTCTTGTAAGTTGTCGCACTTGTCGATGTGTCCAAGCCAAGTGGGAGAGATCGCGATGGGGGCCACGTATACCATCCATGGAGTTCGATCGCACGGCGGCTCATGGGCGAGGGGCACATGATGTACATACTACATATTAGTAGGTATGTATGTGGTAGGAGTGAGGATGTAGGCGAAGCCTGGAGGGCCTCTGGCCCACAGCACTGTGGGGATGAGCAAGCTGCTTACCCATACGGAAGGAGCCTGCGACGCGAGTGGCAAAGCTCACCCCCACAGAAGGAGAAGGCTGCGAGGTGGGGTCACAGCGTATGGTTAGGTACCGGTGGACGCGTGATGCGTGTCGACACGAGAATGTGCATGTATGGCTGTGCCAGTGGACACGGTAGTGTGCGTATGGATTGGTACCAATGGACGTATGGAGAGGCGCGACGAGTGTCGACACGGGTCGTGTCGATACGAGAATGCGCGTGTATGGCTGGGTGCCAGTGGACACAACAGTGTGCATATGGATTTGTACCAGTGGATGCACGAAGAGCGTCGGCGAGTTGGCGAGCTGGCGAAATGCGGCATCCGGGGGGTTAAAGACCAGAGGACGCGAGGTAGAGTGTCGCCGCCGTGGTGACACGAGAGAGCACCAGCGAGCTGGCGAAGGATGGGGTCCATGAGGTTGAAGACTGTAGGAGGCGAGGCGAAAACGAAATGCCGCCGCAGCGTGCGGCGACGTGAGCGAGCTGGCGGGGGAAAGGGTGACCAGGTCAAAAGCCCAGTGGAGGCGCCATAGGGAACGCCGAGTGCCAAGTGCGAAAACGAGGAGCGGGAGAGGCGCTCGACACGAGGGAGCCAGCTCGCTAGCGAAGACGAGATGGCGGACGAGAATGTCCCGCCAGCCGCACCACGGACTTCCTTCTACGAAGTCACGTGCCGCGATTGCCTAGGTCTTCCAATCTGAAACTCGTAGATCCACATGTCCTTGCGACAACATCGAGATAGGTATGTTTGCACGTTGCGTTAGTCGCCGGTCAGAACATCAGTGCCTCTCATTTGATGTGAGCGGAATGTGGCAATGTCATGAACTCGTACGCTCTCTGTAAGGCGAAACTTGGTTGATAAGGAAGAAGTAAGACTCACAGGGGCCGAAATTATATTTAGGGGAGAGTCTTGTGGAGACGGATTCAGTTCGGAGTATGTGCGTGCATCGTGGAGTGGGAGGTGATCCCGACAGTGGCCCTCGTTGGATATAGTGCTGGCATATT
This sequence comes from Sutorius eximius, assembly GCA_038089815.1. NCBI lineage: Eukaryota > Fungi > Basidiomycota > Agaricomycetes > Boletales > Boletaceae > Sutorius > Sutorius eximius. Next base: position 8,247 of record JBBPLN010000668.1, on the reverse strand, counting down.
TTCCGAACATCTTTCCGTTTTTGCCTGTTGAATTTGAATAGATATCAAGGCCCTCTGGGCATCACCTGGACCCACATAGGAGATTCCAAAAAAGATACAGTTTGTAAATGAAGAATGTAAGGATTGCCATTGGTTGTTAAACGAGCCGAGAAATAAGTGAACATTGAAACACTATTGAGTAGTCACCCAGCATGTGCAGCCTTTTCCATAATATGTAAGTTAGTGGCCAATTGAAGACCTGCAGGAGAAGTAACTGTGGTGAGTATGGTAGGTATGCAGTTTGCGTGTTAAGAAATTTAATCTTACCTAGTGATTGCTAAAGTGCATAGACTGATTTGTTTGTAAGGAATCGTATTTGCGCAGACGAACAGAGTGCACAGTGCCTGTGCAATTTCAGCTGGTCCAGGCAGAATAAGATCCAGACCCTTCAGTCACTTGCCCTCACACATCTAGTACTCCTACAGTGCACAAAAGGTCATGAGGCTGGTGCTGGCTGACATCTGCAAAAAAAAACAAATCCTGTAGCCATAGCCATGTTATGTAGACTGTATTAGGCCACATAGTGCTATGCAACCAGGTACCTTCTATGTTGGCTTCATAGCACTCTGTAGAAGTGTCATGTTATGTAGACTGTGTGAGACCACATAGTGCTATGTAACCAAGCACCTTCTATATTGCTTTCATAGTACTCTGTAGAAGTGTAGTCAGACTAAAAGTGTAATTAAAAATGTTGTGAAGAGTGTAGTCAAAAGTGTATCAGAAATGTAGTAAGAGTATACCAAAAAGTGTATCAAAAGGATTGTCAAAAAGTATACCAAAAGTGCTATCAAAAAGTGGACCAAAAGTGTTGTCAAAAGTATAGTAAAAAGTGTATCAAAAGTGTACCAAAAGTGTAGTAAAAATGTACCAGAGGTGTAGTAAAAAGTGTAGTAAAAAGTGTACCAGAAGTGTAGAAAAAGTGTACCAAAGAAGTGTAGTGAATATAAAAAAGGTACAAGGTAGTAGGACAGTGGGTTATAGGTAGTCTTGATCAGCAATAATAGTGATGTTCAAAAGACTTTGAATATTTTGATTGTTGTCTCATTTCTATTGTTAATCAAAGTAGTGTATAGTTAGTGTTATGGTGGGGGACATACTAATAAATGTAGTATTAAAATTAAGATCAGGAATATTACTAGCATTGAAAGGGTGTGTACAATGGTAAACATCTATATTGTTGACTTCCTTTGACAGCTTTTAATATTCCAAAATGCTTTGTGACTGTCTGAAATTCTGGAACTATGAAGACCATATAGTATTTAGAAGACTATGAGGGCTATGAGGGCTACAAGCCCTAAATAGACTACATAGTGCTATGTAGTCTTTGATTTTTTTCCAGATGAAGGGTCCGGCTGGAGGATGTGTTGCCAGTACAGCCATGTTGGAAACCTGTGAGGGTCTGGAGGAAGGGCCCAAGCTCTGTAGATACTTGGTAAGTTACTGTATTGATATAGTAGAGAAATAGTACCTGTAGATACTTGGTAAGTCACTAAGTAGCTACAGTAAAGGAATGGTGTGATGTAACTATGGCTTATGTAAGCGGTGGCTATGCACCATCATGAGTGGAAATCCAACAAGCTGGTCATGTAAAGGTGGTATCTCATTTTTCCCATCACATAGGATAAGTTGGGTGTCAAGTAGTACCAGCTGAGCATTGGGTATATGTACATTTGGTACCGGCCAACTGACACATGGTGACATGGATGACAATATGGATCTGCAGTATTTATCTGGGAGTAGTACTGGCCGGTTCCTGACAATACCATTTACTTGTAGAGCAAATTTGCTGAGTATATCACACATAATGGTAATTCTCTTCCACAGTTTCAATACACATACAATGGATACCAGCTGAGGTCATCATGTAGAAGGGGCCTGGCCAGTACCTGGTGTGGGTGGATGACACGGTTGAGGATGTGGTACTGGCTGAGGTCATCATATATAAGGGTCCTGGCCAGTACATGGTGTGGGTGGATGACATGGTCAAGGACATGGTACTGGCTAAGGTCATCATATAGAAGGAATCTGGCCAGTACCTGATGTAGGTGCATAACATGGTCAAGGATGTGGTACCAGCCAAGGTCATCATATAGAAGGGATCTGGCTGGTACCTGGTGTAGGTGCATAACATGGTTGAGGAAGTGGTACTGGCTGAGGCCATCATATAGAGGGGCCTGGCTGGTACTTGGTGTAGGTAGGCAGATTGCAGGCACTGGCCAGGTGCCTGTTCCATTCTATTGCTTTCCCCTGTCCTTCTGTGCCACCTACCTCTTGCTAATGGCTACTGTCCATGGGCCAGTCACTGCTAGCCTTCTGTGCTTGCAGATGACCTGGCCAGTACTTCCTGTAGGTGGATGGCAAGCTGCAGAATATAGTACCATCCAGGATCCCAGTATACAAGACACCTGGCAAGCCCATCACCATACAATGTATACTGGCCAGATGTTTTGCATACCAGGATCAAAGTCAGTACAATACTCCAGAGCATGTCATGCACCTACACCAAGTACCAGTTGGGTCCCTTGTATAGGATGACCTCAGCTGGTACCACTTCCTCAACCATGTCATCCATCCACACCAGGTACCGGCCGGATCTCTTCTATATGACAACCATGGCTGGTACCACTTCCTCAACCATGTTATGCACCTACACCAGGTACTGGCCGGGACCCTTATATATGATGACTGCAGCCAGTACCATGTCCTCAACCATGTCATCCACCCACACCAGGTACTGGCCAGATCCCTTCTATATAACAACCACAGCCAGTACCACTTCCTCAACCATGTTATGCACCTACACCAGGTACCAACTGGGACCCTTATACATGATGACTGCAGCCAGTACCATGTCCTCAACCATGTCTTCCACCCACACTGGGTACTGGCCAGGCCCCTTCTACATGATGACCTCGGTTGGTACCACATCCTCGACCATGTTATGCACCTACACCAGAGCTCTGGTCAAAGGAATTACAAGTGAGAGACTCTCTTGAGGATCAAGTCTATCCTGCCTCTCTTCATGTTACAGGGGAATATTTTAACCCCTATCTTTTTCACACTTGACATGCATCTGCTTGCCATTGACTGCTAGTGCCACTTGAAACCACCCAAACCCCTAAGGCTCACATGGCTGTGGGATGTGTGCTTAAGTGCCAAGTAGGGCTGCATTGTAAGGTAAATAGGGGGTGTGAGGTAGGGCGAATAGGTTTGTCCCAGGGGTTCTGTAGGTAAGGTTGTTAGTGCAGAAGGGTTTGCTGAGATTGACTGCAGTGCTGGAGAGTGGTCCAGATGATTCGGACAATGAGAATGACCTGAAAACGAATATTCCGGACTAGAAGGAGGTCTGGACGATGATGCTGATGATGATGGGAGACTTAGAGATGATGGATGATCAGGGCATACGAGCACAAGATGATATTCTAGGAATATCAGTACAAAGTTTATAGTCCAGGCATACTCAAGACTGTAACCAAGGAAATGACAGGTACATGTGGTACATGTCTAAACACATCAGAACACATTCTGAAAGTAAAAGATAAGGATAATCATCAATGAATAAGCAAGAAATGATAAGTCTGAACCAAAATAAAGGTATTCTGGATCGAAACCAGCATAATCTGGACTGGATTACATAGATTTCCGGTCAGATAAGTCGGATAAGTGAATTTCCGGTTGGAAATCGAACCAGATTCAAATCGGATGCAAACCAGACCACATCGGATGGAAAGGACTGGACACTGGACAATTGAGGACACCTAGAATACTGCAAAAGGAGGATTTATGAATGTAGAGAGCCACAGGCTCCTACAGCGTGTCTACCTAACTGATCTCTTGATCTTGTACTTAGGGGCTAATAGCCCAAAGAGGAGAAAGGGAGAAGTGGCGAGTCATGCTGCTGCTTCAGTGGAGTAAGGGGAACTCTCTGAAGTGAACTAGACTGGAGGACATCCAGCTAGCTCACCCCAGCTTATATATGACCAGCTACCTATGTACACCCGTGTACAGTAGATCTAAGATAAATACTAATCTATATATATATGGTAATGGTCCATATGGTTACAGCGAGGCTGCAGAACCATGGAATGGAAGGTAATAATGTCCATAAGGTTGCCATGAGGTGGCAGAGCCTCAATGAAGCATGTAAGTAATAAATAGGAGTGGGGGAGTAACATGCACATGGCGCATGTGTGCATAGAAGGGGAGGCACAGCCTTGGAATGGAAGCATGTACATGCATACAATGCATGCAGATCATATGGCGATGAGACTGCTGAGATCAGATGCTAGATCTAATCATAGATAGGGTTATGTGTGAGTGTGCAATCTAGTGTGTGCTTGCACTCATGTGATCATGTGATATGACAACTGGTATGCCTGGAGCATCTAAGTGGCGTCAGGGATCATGTGACTGATCATCTAGGACCCAATCCTAATAGATGTAGCCTCAAGCTACGAGTCATGAGCACTTGATGGGCACTTAAGCCAAAATCATGGGGGTTAAAATGTTACCCTGTAACACCACTTAGATGCCCAGTAGCATTCCAGTTGCTAGGTCTTGACTCACACTCCCTTCGCCACTTGTTTGGCTCTATTTACCTTTTTATAGAGTTTGCACAGCCCTACTTTGCCTCTTCATTTCCATGCAGTGCACTCTTCTCTTTTCATTTCCACTCACAGCCTTGAGGCTGTTTGCTTCTATTTAATTACCATCTTCCATTCCAGCCACAGCCATGAAGCTATGCGCTGCTTCCATTATTCACAGCCTTGAAGGCCACCTGTGCTTCCATATTGCACAGCCAACCGTGGGCTATGCATTATTAGTCTATATATGAACATACATTGTAGATATGACATATGCATGTACAAACAGTAGAGTAGTATATAAGGGTTGAGCCTGCCTCCAGTGAACCTCAGTCTAGTTCACTTGGAGTTTTCCCCATAGCTCTAGTGTGGATACAACTACCAGCCACTTCCTTTAGTTGCCATTCTTTGTGCAACCCATAGCTCTTTGCTTGCCTTTGGGTTGTTTCACTTGAACTAGACTCTACTTGCTATACCTTGCACCTTGTACCTTTGCAATATGCCTGCAAGTGTGTCATGTCTTTCACACATCGGTGATCACTAGGGCTAACCTTGGGCCAAGTGACCATCAGCTTTCACCAAATGCTTACTCCATTCTTGGCAGGGCCACCCAATAGACTTGGTGCCCCGCACGCTCTTTACATGCCATCTTACCCAGAGGGACTACACTTAGCACCTGACGGCTCTCACACCGAATTTAGTAAAACGATTGTGAAATGCTTTATGGCCTACATTGTCGACCTGATCAACGTTTTGAAAATTCTCTTCATCCTGGCACCGGGAGGATCCGTCACACGTGCGGATGTCGCCCGTGCAGTGGATGTTTACAAGAAATCATCGTTCAGAGACAGCGTTCATACGGAACTCAGGGAATTCAATACAGGTTTTGCGGTGCTCGGACGAGATGTGGTCGTGGACGAGATCGAGACGTTGATCAGACGATACAACGTCACTGACGACGAACTGTCCCAGTGGCGCGCTCAACTTCTTCAAGCCGTAGCGGCTGCACCACGTCGCCCGTGAAGTGTGGTGGGGCTCCTAACATGTATGACTCATTGTAGGGAGTTGAATGTATTTACGACCCGTGCTCGGATTGTTTGGTTTACGTAGGGTTGCATGATGGTGCTTCGTGCCACCGTCCGCGACATTCACATTTTGCATGACAGTGTATATTGGAAACCAGCTGAACTGACTTTGTGGGTGCGACTCGCGCCGGATGCCCACGATACACTCTGCGCTGCCCTTGTGCAATTCGGAGTCCAAGTTGTGATACTGTGTCATTGTTCGCTGTGCTGGTGGTCCGCCGGGCGCCCGGGCGGACAGTCCCCAGGCCTTTTCGAACGGCGCCCCCCACCCCAGCCGGTTCGGCAGAATGAGTGTCTTTCCATGATTGGGTCATGTATATTGACATCATTATATTTCGGGTGAAGGAGGGTTTTTCCGCGTTTTTCCGTACGACGCACTGGTATTAGGGTGGAAACCGGCCGTGGCCAACGGCGCAAACACAGAGATGAACGGACACAACAGAACTGGACCACGCTCTATAGGTGACTACGACGTACGAGAACAAAGGGCAACTACTCTATCTTTAGTAAATTGGAAGGACCTGAATGTTACAGCTATGTTGCATGTGGGCGCACGCCATTGGAACACGGTGCGCCATCGTGTGGCGTGATTACTTCGCTCACCACCAGGCGGACCATCATGAGTTTGGCGACATTGATGTCTTTATGTATATTGTCATCAACACAATTTGAGGAAACGAGGAGCACTGATTTTCCAAGTGAGACACCAGAAACAGGCTTGAACTCGAGTGAAGATGGTTCAACTCGGCGGCCATGTGAGACGAAGTCGACAAGATATGGGTGTGTCCCTGAGGTTGCTTGTTCAAATTCCCAGATGTCATGGACAAGATCGAGGCTTCTAATTGGCCTACTTTTGAAAGGGAAATTCGAGCACGAGCCAAGGGGTAACTTCAAGGTTTGCAGCAGACCATCCATGTCCTTGATATAGTCCGGGAGGCCCAAGGCAACTTGTCCTCGTCTATGTCATGCCCAAACGATTGGGTCAGATGCATTCCCCCGCGGTCACTTCTTTCTGCGGTGTATCGAAAGGACTAGAGCGCAGTGAGTCGGCGATTCCGTCGAAGCGTCGGGGGCTGGGGGAGATGGATGGTCCCGACAATTATTTTTTTGCCGGCAATCGCGCGGGATGCACCCCTGTGGGCACGGTTGCAACTTGGGTCAATGAATGATTTGCATATTGAAAGGGGATTCTCACGTCCATCGAGGGACTGCAGCGTAAGCCTGCCAGGACCGCAACATACACGTATATATGTATAGTGCCTACCAATCCGAGGCGAAGGCAAACTTCGAGTTCACACGCGCACGCGTGTGATTCGCGGTGGCATGTCTACTTACACATACTGGCTCGCTTCCCAGTGAGTCGAACTTCTGCCACATCAGGCCGACGACTCCCTGACCCATGGACCCTTCACCCTCACAATTGGGGGAAGAGCCTATCTACATATCAAGTAAATCATCGTTCTCGCGTATCGTTCAAATGCATGATTTCTCTCTTCATAGGTATTTTGTTCCGCGTTCGGGAGGAATTAGGCAGACCTGTAGACCGCATCGTGTTGCAAACTGAGAGCGGAATGTTCGGGAGAGAGCTTGCGGCTCAAGTCCGTCCTGGTGGTGAACATGAGGAGGCCTTTTATCCCACAATGTGAGGTGTCTGGCCGCATGGACACATGAGTCTGGGTTTTCACTGTTTATTCCAGAGAACTGTCTGCCGAAGACCGGTTGTCGGTGTCCATGCAGTATCCATCACAGTGGAAGGGGACATTTACCCCTTCCATTACTATAGGACTCAGCGAAATCGTGAGCGAGGCGCAACAGGATGAACACGGGAACAAACGTGAGCTGTGTTGTGCTGTTTCTGAGATCCGTTTCCATCACCTTTCAAAGTCTGTTCGTTCAAATTGCACAAGAATATCGAGGTCGCTGTCAGTTTGTCAGTAGATCCCTCCTCCCTCGGTCCCAGCTCCAACGACGGAGTACATGCACCCGATCCCAGACTTCTAATCGCGACCCATGAGCACTCTGACGATATCCCTTTTCAGCGGCGAAGTCCCTCATTTGTCCTCCACCGGTGAAGTCCTTCGCATTTGTCCTCGGTGTGTCCGTCATTCTGTGGACACCACCCCAGCCTGATCGTTTCAAGCTTTCGACTGCTCATCATAGGAAATGTATTTCCGTCTTTTGACTTATCCGATAATACGATCACTAATAGCGAAAACTTTCAGAGTGGCGTTGGAAAGACTACCCTGATTCGCAGCGTGTTTGGGGTCAAGGATGTGGTGAGTCTGGTCTTGGCTATGATGATTAGATCTGCAAACATTTCCGCAAGGACGTCAGTGACGCCTCACGAGGGCGAGCTGACATTGAGCACGAGTTCGTTGCGCCAGACAACGGGTTTTTCGTCGTCCACGATAGCCTCGGGCTCGAGGCAGCAGAAAGCAACCACTTCACATTAGTCAAAAACTTCATTGCTAGCCGACGAAAACAGGAGAAATTGAAGGACAAACTGCACGCGGTTTGGTATGATTTTTCTCTGGTGATTG
>JBBPLN010000667.1:0-15276 GCA_038089815.1 Sutorius eximius | reverse complement strand
TGGTGGTGTCAGCCGTTCAAAAGAGACACTGGACGTCCTCTGGGTCTGTTGGCTAGGGATTTATCCTGATCATAAGTGGGGATTCAGGCAATGCAAACTTCCAAAGGTCGGTTTCGTGCCCGAAGACGGAGACAGCCCTCCATTTGGGTTTCTAGATCCATCTCTAGTGATTCGCGGGTGTCACTTCATTCCAGTGTTCGTGGATGGGCGTACCGATCAGCTCTTACAAAGGGGCCCATTGGTTGCCAGACTGCCTGGCGAAATGGACAATTGGACAGGATACTATGTTAACATGTAAGTTTTATTGCATTCATCATAAGTAACCTAATGTACCTTAATTACAGTTTTGCTGACCGAGATGTGTTCGCCCACTATGCTGCGATTGGCGTCGGTCATGATGCTGTGCTATTAGAAGGACATGCACACGGGCTGATTCATGATGACTTACCCAATGACAATGAAGAAGACAACATTGGTGACATTGGGGATCTGGGATTGAGTAGTGTGCCTCGGAGCGACAGGGATATTGATGAAGAGGACGAGGAGGAGCAGGAGCAGGAGCAGGAGGAGGGCGATGAAGGCAGGGACAGTGGTGAGGCCTCCGATGACAGCGACTCTGATGCATACTTCTAGTACAGTACTATCTGACACTGGGTTGGAATTCAACTTTTGGGTTTGCCCCTGTGACGAGGTACGGCAGCAAAATTCAAGATACATTGCCTATGCATTCCCGAAATTACGGCGACACATCACAAGGGCCTATAAGACCTTGCGATGAAGCCACAATATTGTGTCGCCACTATCAAGGAACAAATGCTATTGCCCATAACTATCAGACTCAGATCAGTGAATAAGCATGACACCAAAGCCTTGCCGGATTGTACATTTCGTGCTAAATGTACCAATAATAATCTGACCGTCATTGTTTGGTCAACGTATTCAGATGGTGTTATAATCTGTTATATGGACTTGCTTGGAACAACAATGTTGTGTGACATTGATTACATTTGCCATGTCATAAAAGTGGCCGCAAGGCTAGAGTGGTCATCGTGATGTAGTCATACGCTATTGTAGTCATACCTTCATCACCCTGAACTGGACGAGAGTGCATGCATACGTAATGCGTGTTGATGGGGCTGTTGGGGCCGTTGATGGTGATGATGATCCTGTCTTGTCTGACCAAGTAACGTTTGCATTCAACGATGATGTCCTTACCGAAGAGGATGTGGTGAAAGATTATCGCAATCCTGCCTTTGAACACTTTTCCCTGTGGAGTTTTGTTGAAGCTACTACTGAAAAGTTTCAAGCAAGTGCAAGGGATTGGCAGAATCTTGCAACTCCTACACCGAACCGTACAGGCCGGCCTTCCCTCTTACGAGGTGCGTTCATTGAAGGTCATCCATCGAAAGATGCACGCATCATTCGATTACGTTCAGTTCCTCGCATTGTTGTGCTGATCGGTTGTCGCTTATCTGGACGTCGACGTGGGTCCCCTTTAGAAGAGGAGCGGTGTCGTTCAATGATGGTACTTTTCCATCCGTGGCGCCAGATTTCTGACCTACGTAGACCTACTCAATCATGGATTGAAGCATATGATTCAACTGTGTTCCGTACAGAAAATCTATCTGTAATTCGTAATCTGGGGGTTGAACTAGAATGCAAAGATGCTCGAAATCACATACACGATCTGTCACTTTTTACCCGTTCTGATCTACAGGATGTCGAGAATGACCAATTGGGGGATTCCCTTGAGGATGATGTTGATGGTTTTGAGCGCATGTTACCATATGTTGAGGATGATGACAGTGGGTTGGACTCTTCACTCACGTTCTCTACGCTTTCAGCTTATAACCGCTCCACTTTTGCCACCGGTGAAGCGCTTCGCATCCTGAAACCTACCCACATACCTCTGTCTGTAGATTCCCGTGGGCCGAACCCCTCTGATTCGTCAAAGACTGAGGCTACGTCTCTCGAGGATAAGAATCCGTTGAACTCATTGGGAAAACACATGAGTGCATTAATGAAACGGAAGCGTTGTGATGCGTCGGTGGAAACATGTGAACTGTGGCCTAGATTCCGTAGGCGATTGATAAATCGAGAGCCTGATGTCACCATACATCCTTTGCCTGCATTGGAGTCCAGCACTTCCGGCCTTCAAAAACGATGGAAGGGTGCATTGGATGAACGGGTGGTACGGGAGCTTGTATTAGAGTTTGGTATGGATGATAACCCTGAACAGGAACGAGCGTTGCGAGTTGGTGCTGACCATTTGATCAGCGGTTCAGACGAACAACTGCTTATGCATATTGCAGGTACGGGTGGTACAGGTAAAAGTCATGCTATCAATGCTATCCGTGCGCTCTTCAATAGATTCGACATGCAACGCAACCTGCAAGTAACAGCGCCAACAGGGTGTGCCGCTATGCTTATCCGAGGAAGTACGATCCATGCTCTAACGTTTTTGCCTGCACGTCGAACAAGACCAAAACAGGTTGATTTAGAAGACATATGGGAGGATGTTTCATACTTGATAATTGACGAGATACCTTGGGTGTCAGCCCGGTTACTCGCACAGATTTCACATCGGCTTTGTATGGCAAATCGGCCATCCTAGGAGCATCTATGAAACCGTTTGGCGGTGTCAACGTCATTGGAGATGGGTACTCACGTACAGGCTTCAGTTGCCCGAAATCACCGGTATTCAGTCACTGTTCAGTCGAACGTCTAACTCCCTCGGTTGCTGAGTCGGTAGATGGGCGCATATCTATGGCGTCAGTTCTCCAGCGTTGTCACTCTTCGAAAGAACGTCAGGGCTCGTATTGATCCAGCGTATGCTAATCATTTACTCCGTGTACGCGCAGGCATTGCAGGGGATGGTTTAACACCTTTACGAAAGGATCAGCAAGGCACGGGGCTGAACTTCACAGCATCCGACTATGAAACCCTTTCACGCTGGACATTGCATTGGTTGCGACAACATGACCCCAAATTCCCCTCAACCTTTGCCAGTGATGCCCCAATCATTGTGGCAGACAAAAAACTCAGACGCTATCAATCTGCATAAGTCGCATGCAGCTGCGCAGTTAAAAAACGAGGCAATTCACTTGTACTGTGCACAGGATAGTTTGAACCGAGTGCCTCTACCAGTCCCTTGTCAGAATATGCAAGCGTGTGCGCAGCCGCTCGTCGAGCCGACCACCACAATTCTACAGACCATAGTAACGTACGCTCTCCATTCGTGACACCGTACGCTTTACATCTTCGTACCTATCTACCTTGTGCTCGAATATGCAGACCCTTACATTTTACATTTAGCCTTTTACATTCGAATACCCATACCTACGAGCATATAGCGCTCCGCTCGACGACCGCTAACCTCAGTCCGTTTACCGCACGCGACTGAGGTGAGCTCCCTTCTCCATTATGCACGCCTAATACTTACGCTGTTCATAGACTGTTCATCTATGTATTTACTAACCCAGTCCGTTTACCGCATGCGACTGAGACTGTTCATCTAGCCGCGCGCTCCCGCTTCCGCCCTATTCGTCCCTCCACATTCCTGGGCAAAAGGTGGTCTGGCGTTTGGACTGCAGTAGGACGGATGATCTTTTACCTCTCTTTGTCGGAATGGAGGTTATGGTTACCGAAAACTTGGTTTTGTCCCATGCTGTCGTGAATGGAACTTGCGGGATTATTGTCCGCTTTCTGTGTTCGGTTGATGCTGTAGGAAACCGATTTGCCGACTGTGTGTTCATCCACATTCCGGGTTCACACGTTCATGCTGTGGAAGAGGATGAGGACGTTGTATCTATTTTACCCGTCACCTCGACGTTTAAGTACACTGACGACGCAGGCGATGCTTTCTCCATTCGACGGGCGCAGCTTCCCCTTCTGCCAGCCTATGCATTTGCTGATTATAAGGCCCAAGGTCGCTCGATGGACTCTGTTATTGTTGACCTAATGGGTTCTCGATCGCTACAAAGCGTCTATGTCATGTTATCTAGGGCAACAAAGCTGTCGGCAGTTGCCACCTTGTGCTGGATTCCTCCAGGGAGATTATCCCGACGGTTACCTGAAGAATTTGGGAAAGAATTTCGATATATGTTGAGTGACACAGACGATAGCTCACAGCGGGAAGCGAGCAAAGCCACCGTGTATTCAGCATTTGGGCCGTGACAGTAAACTCTTGGTCATGGAGCCTTGGGTTGTGCAAAGTGGCGGGTTCGGTTTGCGAGCGCGTATCATATGTTGTTTGCACGACATCTAGCCTCTGACCAGCCTGAAAGGCGATAGCATGAGCGGTAGTCGCCTGTAGAGCGCGGACCAGCTCTGTCGTCGTACGGCCATGGCCTGTTTCCAATCAGACAATGAATAGCAGGAGAACGCGCAAACATTAAATTGAAAGTCCAGTAACGAGAGACGTACGTATATGTCATAGATTGAAATAGATCAAAACACCAACCTGGGAGAAACAAAGGAGAGATAGAGGTCAAGACCACAGAATCGAGCTCAATCCAGCCAGTCACCCTCGGCGTGCCGCGTCGGCACACGCGCAGCGGATAACTAGCACGAGTGCAGCGATGAAGCCTGCGACGAAAGATAGAGATCCATATAGATGTGCCGCGGTCGAGTGCTCAAACGAGATGAGGGCATCATTGAGCAACTGTCCAACGGTGGTCAGAACGGGCATGCGTAGAATGAACGAGTGGAGGTGGATCGCACGCTCAAAGGGAAATGCGGTTCCTGCCAGGGTCCGTTTCAGCACAGACCTAATACTCAGTTCAAAGAGTTGATTTGCCCCGTACCATCATTGCTGTAGTACAACAGGCGCTTGCCAGCGCGTTAGCTGGGAAATGCACGCGACATGAGCAACACACCTCATGACCTGCCATGATGGCCTCGGGTTCCGTCACTGCCTTGACGCCATCCATGCACTTCGTCACTTACTCCAGTGACCCGCATCTATCTACATAAACTACATGCCCCGTCCGCCCGCACCCTCGCTCCGGTGCGTACGCAGTATTGCGCTTGCTCTTCCGAACCCCTCGCCATTTACTTATTAATCAATCGTTCGCCCCAGTGGCGGCTACCCCGTTAATCATTGCCTTCAAAAACGCAATGCAACGATTTTTCCCTCAATTCCAAACCATCGTTTGCGGCGGTGTTCTAGCCATTCTAATCAGGCGAAACGGTGAACCGAACGACATTCCGTATAAACAACTCAGTATATGCGCTTTAGCAATAGCTAGGTAAGCTAAGTTTACCTAACATGCAAGCCATATACCTACAATACTCGCTGCAGTTACTTCTCCTGCAGCCATAGGCAGCGTATTTCTTAACCATACGTTCCTCCTTTACAAACTATATTTTTAATACATAAGTTGGTCCAGGTGATGCCCCCCATAATGCGTGCGAACGCACCCTAACACTAACCTTACTTCCCAGCGTGTTCTTGGACCTAACCCTAAACCCTAACCTTACTGTATTGGCCTTCGTCTCACCTTTGTGCGCGTGCCGGGGGAGAAGGGAAGAAGGGGATGGAGGAAAAGGGAGTGAAGAGGGGGTGAAGCCCCCTTTCCTCCTTCTCCCTCCTCCCTCCTGGACTTTCCGCGTGGGAATGCACCCCAACCCTAACCTTACTTGTCAATGTGTTCCTGGTCCAGGGTCTAGGTTCAGATGTCAATCCATGGGAACGCCCATCTCACGCATCCTTTCTTTTCCAACCGACTGGATTTTCATATCTTTTCTTTTCTGCCTTTGTAAACGTACGCTTTAGCTACTCCAGTCTTCCAGCAATGATACAGCCCCAACCGTTGTTCTTTAAATATACCAGGATACCAGGTGGCGGGTCCAGGATCATCGCCCGGAGGGCAATATATCATGATCTGACCTTGCTAATTACTAAGCTACAGTCCAAGACATACTGATTGAGACAGCGCGCAGGGGCGCTCAATATGCAAATACTTCCTTGGCAGCGTGTCGACCATCTTTCCCCCTCCCATGTCTCCCAGGCGGGCCAGTCGAACACCTCCCCGCTCAAAAAAGAAGAAAGGAGAAGGGAGAGCCACTGATGTAGAAGATTCCGCGCATTCTGGCAGCAATCATATGGATGCCATTGGGCCGCAAAAATGGGGCAAGGTGTCCACTTGTCGCCCGAGGGTGAACGCATTCTCCCGGAGAACATTTTGGGAAACAAAGCGGTGATGGGCGACGCCCAAATGTATGTTTAGACCGGCATTCTGGACTGATGTGGCCAACAAGTTCTCAGAGCCCACTCGAGGGGCAGTCAAAACGGTGGATAGCTGCAATGACAAATGGAAAAGGGCGTGTGATCTTTCACCTACTCCTTATCCGATGTCCTGATTAATTTATAGCTGAACGCTACGTTCGAGATCGTTCACAAGATCGCAAACACCTTGGGACTCACAATACTCCCTCGAGAGAGGAGCGGACATCGGCGCAGAAAGTCAGCACGTCTGGGACAAGATCGTGAAGGCATATTCTCCTTTTTGAGATATAACGATGCAGCTCCCGGTGAAGTCGAAGAGCACAGGTAGCCACAAGAGTGCCCCGCTTCATACCATTCAAACATCCGCGCTGGTTTCACATCCAGGATCGTCGTCTGCCGTGCCGTCTTCCACCGCTCCACCTCCTGCCGCAATGGGGCCTCCAGTTCCAACTTACAACCCCTCAGCATCCCCAACACACCCACAGCCGCCATCTAATTTCCTGCCGCCAACATCATCTAACCCCCCTTCCGCTGCGTTTCTCCCGCCATCCGTTCCTTCGTCGTTCGTTGGGTCGTCTGCGAGTTCGATCAAGCCATCTTCAAGCATCTCTGCCCGCGCTCAATCGTTAGGGAAGCGCAAGGCTGACGACGATATGTTCGTAGCGTCACTCTCGGCCGCAAAATCAACAGTCAGTGTGGCATCTTCTGGCAGCCGCTGACGCCAAATGACGCAAGCCGAACGCTTTGCTGTCGTGGAAAGCACGATGGGTGCTCTTCAAGGCATTCTCGACGCCCACTCAGGTTTCATGTGCTCGCTTCCAGTCAAAAGATCTGGCCCGACAGCACCCGTGCTTTCGCCATCCGACAATCCGTTCTCGCAAACCGTGTCAGCTGCTGCCACACAGGACTGCGCCGAGGAGAGAGGGAGCGAAGCCAGGGTTTTGTTCCTACAGCTCTATTTTTCCTCCCTTCCATCTGACGAATCCATGGTTGTGTACTAGCTCTTCGCGCAGAGCATGGATGATTTCGTTGATGCTTACAAAATCCTTGCATCAAGGAAGGGTATAGATGCGTTCCAGGTGGCAGGGCAGAAGGTGAAGATGACTGAAAAGGCAAAAGTGGCTGTCAAAGAGTCAATGGCATCAAAGAAGAAGGCCAGCCAGGGCGCTCTGGTTGTCAAAAGGCACAACGTCGGTGGTGACGACGTAGCAGGGACATCTGTGGTGTGGACTGGCTAGAGAAACGGATCGCAGAGGCAAAGGGAAGGGCCAATGTGATAGTTGCACTACATACTTTTGTATTCGGGTGGGATGGCCAGGATCTGAAATCGCCGCTTGAGTACACCAATGATGCACTCGACGACGTTGCGGAGCTGCGCATGATGAAGGTTGAGGTACTCGCATGCGTTGTTAGGTCTGCAAAACCAAATGTCAGTGCACGGACAGCAACAGAAGACGATCATACTTAGAGATCTGCACGGGTAGGGATAACCCGTCAGGGGTCAGGGGTACGGGTACGGGTCACATTTGGATGACCCGTGTACCCCATACCCCTGGAGTATCCACCCGTGGCCGTACAACATCCTCACTCGACTGACCGATTCTTCTAGATCGTGATCTCAGTCTTCCTCGTCGGCGTGGTTGGCTGATTGATCTGATGGGGCATCTATGGTGTTTCTGGGATGGTGTGGACAGCTGAGGTATGTGTGCTGATCTCGTATCGCATTGCTCATGCTGACCTTCCCCTGGTCTAGCTAGCACCTCCGTTTCAACCTGTTTTGAGTCGTAACGCGTGCTGCTCGTTACGCCGCCCTTCACACCTCGTCTCCCAGTCATATCGACTCGATTTGCATGGCTTTCACGCTGCAAACTGGTCTCGACGACTCCCATATTGTTCAACTCGCCCCCTGGACCCCCTTGGCCATTATCTCAACGTGACGCGCTCGTATCGCCGTCGCGCCGCTCTGTATTGTTTCTGGGGTGTCTCCCGGTCAATCCGACACCGTGCGCACTGTTTTCGTGCTGCACTTTGCCCTCGACGCCATCCGTTTCCGCCTTTTCGCCCAAATGGTCTTCTTGACCTGTAAATCGATACGGTGGGCTCGTACTGCCCTGGCCCCGCTTTGTATCATCTTCCGGACATCCCTGGATGCGTCCTGGTCGTGCTATGATGCTCCCGACGCATTTGCTTTGACTCGGGTAGGCGTAGCGTCGACACCTACCCTCACCCTCCTCTCCCCCTTGAGCTTGATGCTCGGGGGCTCGTTCTCACGTGCAGATTGTTTGTATGAGCTAGTAAGTGGTGGTGGTGGGTCTGGTGACTCATCTGGTATGGGCACTGGTGCTGGCACCCGGGGGTATACCCGTGCCAATGCCTACCCGTGAAAGTTAAGACCCGTGGGTTGACAGGTACGGGTGTACAGGTGGGGTATTGGTCGGTGCTGTGAGACCCGCGGGTTTACCTGTGCTGGTCTCTAATCACACTTCATCCACCCCGATCCCATTCTGGTAAGTGATATTGTGTAGGGACACAAGTTTCCTGGGAAAACCCCACCCGGATCCAGTTTCTGTCCGAGCCCTTTAGTAAGTTATTAAGTTAGCAAGGGTCCAGGAATAACACAACTCCACCCTCGCCATCTAAGAGTCGCGGAGGACCACGCACACTGCGCTCCGTGTGAGACAAAACCTACAGCAAATCTAATCGAAGTGTACAGCATTATCTGATGTGCAGAAGACCTGACGACACCAGCAAAAATACCTGGTGCAGAGCTTTTAAAAGAAGACCCATTGGATGAAGGAGCGCACTTGCCTTGTGATCGCCAAAGTAGCGAGTGAGAAACGTCCATATGGAAGGTCACAGATTGCATCAAGCTTCCTGCATTGCACTGCTAACATGCCGCCCAGGAGGTCACTTTTCTTTTCTATGATGCGCTGTGAAGTCCCTGTGTGAAAAATAAGGCTCGGAAGCCTACCGGCGATTTTCTTCCACGGCCTCGGTCTATCAAGCATCAAGGTAGCACGCATGCGCCCTCCTCCCACCTATCAGCTAAGAAACTCACAGGTCAAGCTGCCTCTGTCCACCGGGACCACAGGCCCAGCAAATTGTCACGCTCATGCTCGGTTCAACTATATATAGATATATACGTTATGCCGCAGAGCCCCTCATCCAACCGAGCCTGATGCCTTTGCTGACGATTTCAACCCACTCCCCCCTATGACCGGCGTCAACGTTGACGACCCCATACCCATAGTCGACGAGTTTCCCGATCCAAACCCCTGATTTACATGATGAAGCTTGGATAGTCCCTGAGTCACCACCACCTCCGCATGGAGGGGCTCTTGGTTCTTCTAAGGAGAAGCTGGCCGAAAATGCTTGTTCAGCGAGGCGCGGGTGGGTACAATAACGCCTTTTTCGGACCTATTACCCCCTCGGTGATTGTCACCTACAAGTGCGCCACCCCTGGGTGTACCACCTTATTTTCGGATCAGAGGGTTTAACGAGCATTTCCAGAAAGAGCGCAGGGAAATTCTGGCAAACCGAACGCATTTTCCGCTGCCAAAGCCCAGTCTCTGCGTTTGTAGCCGAGTCACCCCCCCTGTCAACGTTAGCCGTCCCCATTCACCCTCTCCTGGAGATGCGGATGCGCGAGTTTTGGGGTTTTCTGAGCTCTCTAAATGAACATCTTCCAAGGAAGTCGCTCTGGTGCTCTTATCCACTACCTCACTAACTTATGCAAGACCCGCTCCCCACTTCTCCTGATCTGTAGGCCCGTAAGATCGCCATCAAGACCCCTGCCCCCAGGCAGCGAATACGAAGGAGATCCATCGTTCGTGGCGTTGGAACAAATCAAGAATAGCAAATCGGAGCGTTAATACCAAAAGCGTTCCCTCGGAACGATCTCCTGAACCCTAATGCGGTGTGGCATGGAAACTTGTATAATTGACTCCCTTGATGGAGGATTTTGGCGAGCTGTCCGACGAGATAGCCGGGGACGCGTAGATAACCCAGGTGAGGAATGAGACCTATCTCGAGCGAGCTGATCAATGCGAGGTCAAGGTTCTCCTCTGCCCCTTGCTCCTCGAGACTAAACATCTTCGCAAGGGTCACGAAGCCAGCTAGTGTCCCGCCGCATACCGACCCCCAACGGCTCCACCCCGGAAACCCTCGATGATCTGCTTCCAAATAGCCTCAACCCACGTATCTGATGAGTGTTCGAGACTGCCTCCTGTGGATACCCGAGATCTATGACCTTTCTGGGTCGGCCGCGCTGACCAGTACGGACTATGCTGACTGGTTGAGGGATGTTAACGTTACATTCACCGCTGTGACAAAGCAAGGGTGAAGTTGTTTTCAAACTTTATTGACACGGGGATGATTACCTTTCACCTATGCTGGTGTGGAATTCCGCAAGTCGGTTGGAGAGCATTCCATGTGCCGTGACTGCTGAAAAAAGCCAGGTCTCTAGCTTCGTGGCTGCAGGATCCACTCCGATTGATTCTAAAAGGGGGAGAGCAACGTTGGTTACTGCGTCGTAGTGAAAGATGAGCTGGAGAGGATCAGCATCTTCCTGGGACAAGACTCGAAGCGCATGCTGGTATACATCCGAAATTCTCTTGTGGGCGACGAAACAGTTCGCTGGATACTGAAGAGGTATGGGGAAGTCAGGAAATTGGTCGGGGGGATCCTTCATTGGAATGAAGAGTCTAAGAGCTGAGGATGTGTTGAGCGTCAACGTTCGATGCTCAGTGCGCCCAAGGGTATTACCGCACTTAGAATTCTATGAAGGACATCACCATCCCATCATCCCATCGTGTTCATGTACCTAGAGCCTGAAGAAATGATCCGCAAAGACTTTCTACCATACTATTCTTCAAGCTTTATCTCATCTTCTTGGGCTAAGGGAAGTGTTCATGATGGAACATCCTCACTGACAGAGCCAAGTTTGTCTTAGAGTCCCCTGGCGACATCTGCTCCCTCTTCAATCCACACTTCTGCACACTCCAATGGCATGCATGATGATGATGCCAATCGTTTCAAGCAGCTCAAGATGGCGCTCAAGCGAGTCCATTGGGCTGTCCAAGCATCACGTTGCTCAAACTTGTCAGCTCATCACGGCCATTCTCCATCTCGGTAACCTCGAGTTCACGGTCGACCGCGGTCGTGACATGGACACAGGCGTCATGCGCAACGTGGACGTGCTCGCCATTGTTGCCGAGGTTCTTGGCATGCAAACCTCTGCGCTTGAAAGTACGTTTGCATACAAAACAAAGCTGGTCCAGAAGGAACTCTGTACGGTCTTCCTCGATCCTGACGGTGCCTCCGACAACTGTGACGACCTTTCCAAGACGCTTTACTCCCTCTTTTGCCTGGCTTAACGAGCACTTCAACCAACGCCTCTGCCGCGACGACTATGACGCCTTCATCAGTCTCTTTGACCTCCCCGGCCCATAAAACATGACGAGCTGCCCACACTCCTTAGATCAATTCTGCATCAACTTTGCGAACGAACGTCTCCAAAATTTTATACAGAAGCGCATTTTCGAGTCGCACGTTGATGAGTACCAGACCGAAGGTATCTCCAGCTACGTCCCCTCAGCCCCGTACTTTGACAATGCCGAGTGCGTTTGTCTTCTGCAAAACAAGCCCGGGGGCCTCATCCACATCATGGACGACCAGGCCCGCCGATCGCACAAAAAGACGGATCAAACGACGGTAGAAGCGTTCGGCAAACGCTTGGGTAACCATTCGTCTTTCGAGGTCGGGGCAATCGACCGGTCAGGGTCCCCGACTTTCACAGTCAACCACTTCAATGGCCCCGTGACATATTCCTCCGAGGATTTCCTCGACCGTAACATCGACTCCGTCAATCCCGACTTCGTCTCGCTTCTCCGCGGCTCTAGCGCTGCTATGGATGGTGCCGAGGGGGTTGGATCAATCAAACCGTTCATCAAGGGCCTTTTCTCGGGCAAGGCCATCGCGACCCAGGCACACCCCAAGAACGAGGATACCATTGTCTCTGCATAGCAGGCGGTTAAGCCAATGCGTACACCATCCACACGCCGTAAGGGCACAATCAAGCGGATGCCAACGCTCCGTGAGGATAACGCCACAGTGGAAGACCAAGAAGAAGAAGATGCGCTTGGTTCTTCGTCGGGCTCGATGCCATATGTTGCTGGCGAGTTCAGGGCAGCTCTCGACGCTCTTTTCGAAACATCGTCAGACACGCAATGTTGGTTCGTCATTTGCGTGAATCCTAATGGCTCGCAACTAGTACCCAAATCCGTTGGAGGGACGGAGCGTCAAGGGACAAATTCGGAGTATGGTGTTGTGCGCATCCCTGCGACGGGAACGAGCACTGGCACTTCATGGCAAATCAAATTTGCGCTCGATACTGGTGCGAGAGGTGTCCTCGTCCCGATGGTACGTTCCAGACCATCGGCGCCCGAATGTGTAGAGAACAAAGCGTAATACTCGTCTCACAGATTCCCGATGCAGTCAAGGCGAGAGAAGCTGTAACAGACAGTCGCTTCCCACCGGGCGGCAGGCATGGCTTCGGCAGCCCGTTCACCCAGGGCGTATGGGACGTTAGTGCGGCAGAGTACCTCAAGTCTGCCAACGAACACGTCACGATCATGATCCAGGTTGAAACACAAGCAGGAGTCAACAACGTCGAGGAAATTGCTGCCATTGACGGAATCGGTCAGAGAATACGGCGTGGCATCCGATACGTTGTTGCCTAACATTCTCTTTCAAAAATAGATGTTTTCTTCATCTGCCCGTATGGTTTGTCGTTGGCGCTCGGTTACCCTCCTCCATCTCCAGACCCCCATCCCGAAGTGGAAAAGATCGTCCAACAGGTCCCGAGAGCTTCGCACAGCAAGGGAAAGAAGTGGTACGTCCCACGTCAGACAAGGATTTCTGCTTGGTGCTCACGGTGATTACAGTGCTATATATTGCACTTCAGGAGCGCAATCACTTAAACGTGCCCAGGAGGGTTTCGATATGGTACGTCGGTCATACCTCTGAGCACCTTGCACTACGAGGTTTCATGACCACGTCAGATCAACGCTACCTCGGATGTGAGCGCAATATCTGAATCTATCGCTCGCAACCTTTCAGAAGCCATCGGCGGTCAAGCGAGCGCCCACGTTTATGGAATTAGAAGAAAGATGTACCGTGGAAAACGTACTATAGTGAGAGAGCTTTGGACCGCGATGTTATCGTCATCCAAATCTATGCAGATTGAGTGGAGATGCGTTCGCCACACAACGTTCTCAGCCTCTCCTTGCTGGGCCGAGGTGATTCAGATGTATTGGAGGAGCGTCATCTTGCTGATCCGCTCCTGGCACACCGTCAAGGTTGATTCTTGGTTTTTCGACGAGGCTGGATATCGATGACGGTACTTTTGAAAATCGATGGTGATTTTTCATCGAGATTTCGAAGAGGAATGTAAACGTCTTCGAGGTGGGACTATCCCCTGCTTTCGCTGGTATCTGCACAAGTGGCTGCTACCTAGTTCCTAAGCCTACGTCGTACACATATTACTTGCTCTCTCGGTAGCCCTCCAATTAGTAAGCAATGGATTGTGACGTGATAGGCATCGAGGTGCTGCTCGACGCTTTTTTTCCTTCACCTGATCCCTACCTTGCTTTTTGACTGCGATGTCAGACCTCCAAGACACTGTTACCAGAACATATCAACATCCCAGGTTCTATCTCAATGACGAGGGATTTCATGTTTTCCGTGTAAGCACAGATAAATCAACGCTTGCCGTGGCTGAACGAGCTGTGCCGCAGGTTCAAAGTACATTGTACAGGCTGTCCATCGCCACCTTATGTCGACACTCCCAAGTTCTCTCTGATATGTTCGCCTCAGCCAAAGAAGATTTGGGTGAGGGTCAAGGAGACGACCACCCCGTTGTAACCCCACAGCAATTACCATCCACTTTTGATCTTTTCGTCGAGCATCACTTTGGTTTGTAAGTTTTTCCCTCATCTACGCTACTATTGATACTGACACATTAGAAGCCCCCGCCCCGAGTCCCGGTATACAAAAGATGTGCTCGAAGCATTCCTCGAGTTCACTGACAGGTTCGACTGCGAAGGGACCAGGCAGTTTGTGGTGAATCGTATCGGGGCTTTAAAGTGGCATTTCCACTCAGCAGAGCTGATGAACCTTGCAACCAATTTTCGAGTCCCCGAGCTCTTTCGCATTGCTTTCAAGGACCTTACGTTTCTCTCACTCAACTCACAAAAACCCACCGCACGTTAATTGGCCTGGACGTGTTCGCTGCGCTAGCAGTGGCAAAATCAGTCCTTGATGAACATTGCCGAATTGTTGTTGCCGAAGAACCCCGTATCCTCACCCACGCTGACGACTGCGAAGATCCATTGGCCTGCGGATTGGACTGGCGTTGCATTTGGTGGAATGGGGTGGGTCGTTACTTGCTGGATGGTAGACATCCACAGCCGTATGATGAGGCTGTGAGGCGTTTCCAAACGGAGCTACAGTTCGGTCGTATGGGTAAGGGATGCAAGGCAATGATGTTCGAGGTGCTAGATCAAGGTGGTGCATTCAAGCGTGCTGATACCTTTGTCGAAAGTGTCTGTAACCGACTCATTGATGACCTTCGCTTGTGCTTGTAATCTAGACAATCTCATCGTGTTAGTTAGGATTTCGATACACCATCACATCACACTCTTATCGACATCCATGTGCTCTCATTACTATTGGTACAGAGAAAGAGCAGTTTGACGAGGACATTGTTCAAAAATGCGGCGTGCACCCAACAAAACGTGGCGGACAAAATGTGGCGGCATCTGAGAAAGTGCAGCGTGCATGTCACAAAGTGCGGTGTGCGCACTGCGCACGGTAAAACGCGGCATGACAAGCTAAAGCGCGGTGTGTGCACGGTAAAACGCGGCATGACATGCTAACACAACGGCTACATCAATATTTAGCACGGACCTAAATGTTGTGCAAAATGTAAATCACAAATATAAAATATGGCTTACCATTTGTAGTGCGACAAAACTTCAAGTCTGTCC
>JBBPLN010000666.1:0-15286 GCA_038089815.1 Sutorius eximius | reverse complement strand
CTGTCTTCTCTCGCTACGACCCTCTTCCCAAACACTCTGGTTGGATCACACGGTACGTCAAAGGATCGTCCCCGAGATCGAGATGCCGTTCCAAAGACCCTCTTTCGAGAACGAACGTGCCCGTCGGTCGGCTACGCTCGTCTCTCCCTCTCGGCTCTGACAAGCGTCCCTGATGACGTGATAGCGACCGTCGCCGGTGGGCTGGTAACGAGGAGACGAGAGGCTGCCGTACGTCAATTCATTGACCAGGACGGACTTTCGTATTATCGGTGGGCGACCGAAGGTGACCGTCGGACCGTCACGTCACGACGAAGGGGGTTGTATGTGAGAGCGAAGCAGCCGACGCGGCTGTTCAGCGGGGAACGTCATCGCCAGATATAGGGGAGGGGTCTGCCGCAGGTACGAGGGACCGTTACGTGCGAGCGTCCTTTTCCGAGGATCATTGTCGCAGTCATCCATCGCAAGAGCACCGACGCGGGGTTCGCCCAAGTGAGCGGAACGACGCCGACAGTGTTCGTTTGCGCGGAGCTGCAACGATGATGCAGGGGAACGAGCTCAGATGTAAAAGCACCTGCGTAGTCCAACAGAGACAGTGAATGAGTGAACCAAGAGATGATGGGTCGTCTGAATGTACCACTCACCGTTCCATAGTGGTTGCTTTTATACCTGTTGCTGAAGAGCGTTCCTGCCAATTGACGTGCCCCTCTCTTCTCATCGCCGCAAAGTCCAAACCTGGCTCTCTGGTCTAGAACAAACAGAGATGAGAGATCTGATAAAGGCGAGAACACATCAACTCCTTCTTACCACTTCCGGCTGGCTTACAGATTGATGTAGAACGAATGATCCACGCTTGGTCGGTATGGCTCTCCTTTCCTGTCTTCGAAACCCCGTTTGATCAATTAATAGCTCGACGCCGAATACACCGAACGGCGAACTCGAAAATATGTCGAGCACATGTAAACCCGACCGCGGAGACATATCGACCTGGGGCCAAAGAAAATCCGGACCATTAGCACACGACAGGTCATCAAGTGAAAAGCCCTCCCTCGGAAAAAGGCGATTCATGACAGGACCTTGTGCTGCATCTGGACAGCCTTCTCTCGACAAGTTCGGACTGTGAAACTTTTTTGGGTGTTGCCCCCCGTCCACTGGTGAGAGAGGGTTTGACGTTATCAACGGTGCGATCGTTCTATCGTGGAGCCGCATTGGCGTGGAGCATTGGACTCAGTAGGTGAAATGGAGTGGCCGCGTCCGCAGCTTGCAGTTTTTGATATGTGAGTATGGTGTGACGAGGTGACATCGGCATATTTCCCCAGACAACCGACACAGAGGCATCGAAAGACATGTTTGGCCCCAGACGGAACCAAAGAATATGGGAGGAGTGCCAGGGCGACAAAAAATCCGCATCGAGAAACGCCGCCCACTCCTTTGGCATCTTGGAGCCGAGGTGAAATATTTCGTGGGGCAAAACCTATCGATCAATACATATATATCAGCTGGTCAACAGCGGTCAACAGAAGGCCGTTTTTACACGCCGTCGAGGGACAAAGCGGTACGCACGCCCGGGGACTTAACTATTGGGGGGTAAATTAATTCAGTTGCCAGACAGCGGCTAAGATAACGGGCAATCTTTCAGACCCTACCCAACGGTAACTACAACATCTCGGGAGGATGCATAGTTCGCAGCGAGTGGGTAGGCTGTGTTGACGAACCCTGCGTTTCGCACTGGCCTAGACCCTATCCCTGTCAAACGTTACAAATACATTTCTTGTCATGAGAGCGGAATCTAGGTGGAAACGCACCAAGTCAGTTATCCATATCCTTTCTCGTTGTTAATTGTGATGGAGCACCATATTTGTCGTGCTGGCTCTCATCACAGCTACCAGTAGCATGTCGCATGGCATCGTAATTGTACGACATCATTCCTTGAGATTGTTCCTGGCGCTCTGGCCAGTTCACTTACCGATCAGTTAAGGGTAATTACTGAAAAAGTCAAGAGTTTCAAGAGGTAGCCTCGTGACCACTGTGACTATTAGTCCGGCCCAAAGCATGACCATTGATCAGACCAGCAGAATCACATTTCCCGCGTTCTCCAAGACAATCGCCACAACCGAGTGCTCGGTTAAGCCAAGCCTGTGACACAATATATTCACCTGGGGTTAATTCTATGCTCACGGCGATATAGTGCCCTGTCTCCCAGGTGGCAGTTCTATCATTGAGCCGGAGAATCGGTACGATCGTTCACTTCCGCGCCACTTACGAGAAGAAACCTGCAGCATGCTTGCCTGGAATCATGGTTCACGCAGTTTCACGGTGAGGGTGCGGAAGATGTCTTACATACGCACAAACGTTTGATGTACGAACCAGTTGTATCCAGAATGACGGAAGCGTGCGGTCCCAAAAGGGATCAGACTAATTCAACCTGCCGCATCCATACTCAATAACCTTGTTGCTTTTTTTCTTTACAAGAAGGGGACGTACATAATTGCTGGGGAATATTCCTTTTACTCCGCCGTTTGAATACCCTAAAATAATCGGTCAATCGTTTAAATGAAGAGTAAGTTTTCTCACCTTCCCACCATCCATCCGCACGATCCTGACCATCATATGGTCCAGAAGAAAGTTCCAACAATTCTCCTTCTTTGATGCTAAGCTCGTCAGGGCCTTGGGCTTCATAATCATATATCACTCGCACTGGCATGCACTCTCATTCGCCATTCAGTCGGACCGACAGCGGAAATATACCCACCAAACTGTCCAGAGGCCCGCGGTCTCGAAGTGCTCTTAGAGGGCTCGACTGATTTTGTATCGGCAGTCTCAAGATAGGAAGCTGGAACTAGTCCTTTCTCACCGTGAGTGTCAGTCACTTTAACCCAGCCTGAACCATCATCTTCTTCTACCACGCGAACGGTGGCCCCTTCTATGAAATGTGCCAAGAACCGTATGTTCATAAGATAACTCAGATTTATGAGGAAGATCCACTTGCCGGAAACGCTCAGCTCGAAGGGCGAGGACGCTGTGAAGTCAAATACGACGCGGGCTACTGTATGACCATGCGGTGCGCCGAGCTGCACGAACGAGGACGGCGTTGGAGTCTCTCCGACGTCATCAGCTGCGGAAGAATGTATAGAAGCGGGTCTTTTGGAAAAAGACCCTCGAAAGGACTCATTGCTCATCTCCTTCCGGGATATCGTCGACGAGGTTCTGGACGGCGTTTCCGCAGCCTTGTGATCGCCACGAACTCCGGAACATTCCGCGGGTACCTTTGAAGATTCACAAAGATGCACAAGGAGCAATGATTGTCCCTACCTTCAGTTCGCACTTGGCATGAACCGAAAATCCACACGCCTTGCATGTTTTCCCGAGTTTGCTTAGTCCCCAGATCGAGGTCTGTGTCTTGTAAATATGCTAGATGTTATGATCTACTGATCGGTTCACACCTTGCAGTAACCACACGTAGTAGGAATGGAGAATGATGAGCTCTTGAAGTCATGTGGATGGGAGCCACCTTGATCATCTGAAGATGCGTCATTCCCGTCAAACTTGAATACCCAGGCACTATTTCAACCTACCACCAAGTGCTTCTGTGATGGTGTCTATTTCTGCGTGGAGAACAACCTCAGATGTCGCGAAGAATGTCACTTGATGCCGAGCGTCGAGACAACCCTGCAAAAAGCATGCTCGTTATGGATGTGTACCACAAGCAACGGGGCTCAGCATACATTCACGGCATCGTCGATATTCCCAAGTGCGCTGTCTGCGGAGTATGAAGCAATTAAATCGGTGTACTTTTCTACCTCATTGCCTGCACGTTGTGAGTTAGCGGTCCCACATCAACGGGATGACCCCCTCACGTTTCGCGCTCAGGACGGATCCTAATTCATGCAGCTTTCCTCGTGAACGAATAAGCTTGTTCTGGAGAAACACCTTTGGCGAAGATTCAAGGCAGACTTCGTTCTGGGAGGACGTTACGAAGGCAATGTAGCACAAGGTGCGATAACTTACGGTGTCGTAGTGACTCGTGCAAGGCTCAAAACCCCAGTCACTAGGCAAACTGAATGGCCTGACGTTCAGATCAATAAAGAGTTTCTGGTCTTTGTAGGGTTCAATCCCATCGAGGGCTGCTGTCACAGAAACAAGGCGATCTTTCAGCAGTTCTTGATGCGACGCCTGTATCTTTTGCGCTTGTAGCAAAATATCCGTGCAATTTTCCACTAGCCGGGTCTGCAGTTCTTCTGGAATTGCTATTCGTACGGGTGTCCTAAAGCCGAAAGGAATGTTGCTCACGGTAACTCTAGATTGTGATTCGTGAAATTTTCCCATGTGAACCGAGAGCTGAAGGTAACTTCACGCACATCCTCAAGGTTGGGTAAATCCTCGGTATAGAACTTATCTTTGACTTTGTTGGCAACTGCGATGGAAACGAGGTAAACACTGCCGGTTGGTCAGTCAATGATCTCGACGTATGGATGAATAACCCCACTTCTTGCTAGTGAGCATTTCCTTTCGACGTTGTTCATGCTGCCGCACTACACGATCGACGTGTCGATCTTGTTGAGCATGGTCCTGCTTGTAGTTTTACCACAATAACAACAGTGCTTTGCTGGTCAAAATACCTGCTTCTGGCGGTGTGCATCGACCTCGAGACAGTCATCATCGTACTGAGGGGGGGGGGGGTCAATACCGCATATAGTCAAGGCCCCGCCAAAAAAGGAACGTTCCTTTTGCTTATTCTATGCCAACAATGGATCAACTCGTTTGGGAATGAAGCGCTGGCAACACAAACTTTCAACCGGTCCTGATAATAGCGCTCGCGTTCTGATAATAATTTCTGGTAAAACTGGGATTGCTGCGACACACGTGAGCTGGCGACACACAACAAATCGCAGCAGGTGACCTGTACCTTTCTCTTCAGGTTTTCATTTCGGCGCTCTAGTGCCTTGAGAGGTTCTGTGACTTGCGCCGTGATCGTGTCAGCCAGTTGAACGTGGTCCTGGGAGACTTTTGAGATGGATGTAATGATTTGGGCATATGCGTTAATGAATGTGCTAAACCCAAGTTAATCTCTGAGAAAGTATCACGAGATGCAAAATGATGCGCCAACTTTTGTTGAATAGTGCTGTCAGAACAGGGCTTCGTGGGACTGTCCCCTGCAACAAGCGCAGTTGCGGCCTTGTTTTTCCTCTCCGTCGCTTTCTTCGCCAGAAGCTGAAGCTTTGATGCGTATTCGCGTTCTAGCGCGGCTCGGTCGCGGTAAATGTCATGAATCTGGACAAGCAATGCATTCAACATCAACATCTCACGCCAACATTCCACTAGAGGACTACATACATCGGCGATTAGCCCAAGATGGGCATCAAAAAGACCAGCGACACGATCCACTTGGTCCTGGCGAAGTGTTCAACTTTGTTGGCGCAAGAATGAAGAAATGATTTTACTGGGAGATTTTGACCGTAACTCTCCTTCGATTGCATCCCAAACTATACTTGACAAGCCGGTGCTTAGTTTGTGAGCAGGATTCTGAGCGTGGACGTCCGAGAATTAATGACAAGCGCAAGCGCAGCCCGTAACCAACGCAAAGCGATGACGCTATCACGTGTAGCTCAAAGGAGGTCTCCCCAAACGGATCCAGATATAAAGCATCGATATCAACGTTCCGTGGCACTCGCAAATTCACTTTCGAGTTTGTCGAATCCGTAGTGACAACAAACACGAAGAGGCGTCGCATCTCTGCGACACTGACATCTCACTTGCCGATCTCCATGGAGCGCTACACGCCGACGTTCAAGGCTTACCACTGGCAGCTTCGAAAGCAGCGCTAGTGCCATCATGGTGTACATACTTCGAATATCGGTGTCGAATGATTTCTATTCGCGGCAAAGTCGCATGTGACGTACCCGATTGATCTCATAATATTCGTGTCAACGGCGCTACGCTGAGGCATGGGGCAGTGATCAGACGCGATTATGAGTTGCCTGGAGGTCTAGGCCGCGGGTAATTCAAATGTTGCTAGAAAACCCCGCTTCTGCTTTGAACGTCACGACAAAGGCAATGAGGATAAACCGAGAATTGAAAGTCCTGAATCATTGATCCGGGGACTTACTTACGTACACTACCTCGCGACAAGGCAAGTTAAAAGTGTGTCGATGCGGCGCGGAGCGAAGCAGGCTGTAAAGGTGGCGACGAAACCTGTTCGCCGCTTAAAGGGCCGGTCCGCAGTTCTCGGCTGAAAGGCAAAGGCCGAACAACCTGCTGCCGGGCATGCGGACTTGCTTCAAAAAAAGCATGCTATCATGACATTACATTTGCCTCCGGGCATGTTCGCAAAAGGCTTTATAGAAGTAGGGCTGCGCATTGGTAGGAATAAGACCTCGTGTTGTTGTTTGCATAACGAGACTCGACCCGTACCTCTTACCCTCTGTTTATGGATATTCCCTGTGTGCAGGTATGGCACGAGTTGGCGAGATAACCTAGTTGCGATAGGACAGCAGCCTTGTCGAAGATAAGATTTCAAGTTTCGCTCCTCAGGCCTCAGGGGCGTTTGACGACGAGAACGACCGAGCTCGTGGCAACCACGGTCATGCCTCAGTAATATCTGTTTGATCCGGACCCTGCGACCGATCCTCCATACTGGACCGACTTCATCTGATAGTTGGCCTGGCCGGTCCCGACACGACAGAGTGTCAATCTCAAGTCGCCAACGACGTAGCAAGGCTGCAAAGCAACCAAACGGTAGAAATGGCAATCGACCGACGAGATGGGGACGCGCGAGTACTGCGGCGAAGAGCAAGCCTTGACAAGCGAGAACTTGAAGCTGACAAAGACGATATCCGAGCCCAAACCTTCCGACGTCCACGATGAACGTCAGGCGAAACAATTACTCTTTTGTGCACCGGACGTCCTCTTTCCGCGCACAAGTGGGTTGTCAGCTGTCAGGTTCGTTCGCCGTAACCGCAGTCCGCGCGAATTCCTCATGTACGCCCCGGCCCTCCTGCAGGTGCTTCCGTCGCCCGTCTCTCTGACTCGAATCAGTAATTCCTCCGAAATTGGGTGTAAACCTGACATCCGAGGCTCTGTCTCGGCTAGTCCTCAAAGGCAATTGTCCCTCTTTTTTTTTTCCCACTTGGTGTGTGGATACATACGATCCACTTCGGGTCGATCTCTCTCGTTTGCGAACTGCAGTGCATTATCCTGCCGCATGGGTGAGGTAACGCTGACCCGGCGTATAAAAGACGCATGAAAACGACCCATCGCTGGTCGCGCTTGCCAGCCTCCCGCTCGTGTTCCAGCACCCTAAACTATTACCACCGGCCCTTGCCAGTGCTCTCCCCTTCATAATGTACCCGTTTTCCATCTTTGCTGTGTCGAGCATTATCGTTCTATCGGTGCTGGCAACACCCTTGCCGTTTGATCAAGGACTCGGCAGGCGGCAGACATATTATGGCAGGGTACGCGGGTTTCTCTCCCCCGATGTCCCGTATCTGATCACTAGCCACTCAGGGAACATGGTTCCGCGATGGCTTGGGTGCATGTGGGTATAACAACAACGACAGCGATTCCATCGTCGCTATTTCGGCACAAATTTATGGCACGGGAGCCAGTTGTAACCAAGTAGGTAACCTTTCGTACTCGATACCAACCTCTCACGTCGTCTGGCATTCAGTGGGTCACCGTCACGAACACGGCGAACAATAAGGTGGCATATGGCATGACGCGTGACAAATGCCAAAGTTGTGGCTCAAATGATCTAGGTACCCTTGGGCTCTAATCCTTTCCGACTCAGTTGCTAATCAATGTACAAGATATGTCCGTCGGTCTCTTTGGACAACTTGGGGATCTGAACGCCGGTGTGCTGTCAATCTCCTGGGACTTCATGCCTGTGGGATGGTCGCCCCCCTAAAATTGTTTCTGACGTATCACGCTTCTCAATTCCTGCGGGCTGTCGATGATGAATGGCTGAAGCACGTCGTCAGGACGTGTTTGCAGATCGTATCGTTTTGGTGATGTATTTTTCAAGCTATATATGCTACGCTTTTACCAAGGCTCAGGTAAGCCTTGGTGTGTAGCTTTTACGGGAACGACGACCGAATAGATCAAATAGAATACGTCGTGTATCTTAGACGTCTTCCTTACAACTACCCTTTATTTATGATCTTTTTGCACCACTAATGCCACCCAATTTGGCTTTGCAAAAAATAGGTTGAGATGTCGTTTTACTAGCTCGGATGGCATGAACATTGCACGATCTGGTAATGGAACTCACTTGGGTCGAGTTTCCATCGCGGCACCCCTTTACAGTATGTTCAACAAGCTCGAAACTTCCGTACATGTATTGTTCCGAAAGGTGCTGTCAGCTAATCATTCTCAGCCTTCAGCATATCGTCTACCAGTCGGATCGGATAGGGAAATTGGTGATCTGGTGAGGGCTAATGAGTAGACTCTTCAGAACAAACCTCACCGTTCCGCGGCGTCTCTTGAAGATCTCAGAGCAGTCTGAGTGATCGGGGCAAGGTCCAGGGACATCCACGTCCGCAAGACAGCGTGAGGCATCCGCCACGGTTCCCGGACAAGCTCACACGGGATCCCTCGATGCGCCACTTCCAGCGTCTAGCTTTGGGAAACGCAAAGACAAGGTACGCGGAAACCACGAAGGAAATCGTCGTTTTGCACTGATCTAGGAAAGGCGGGAATGGGGAACGTTCAATTCTACCTGAATAGTCGTGTTCTTTGTCTAATTATCAGCCATAACGGCCAGTAGCTCCGAGGTTATGAATGTGTTGGCAACAGGGCGGGAAGCAGTGAGTTCACTGATCGAATACGGAATGGACCGATGGAGATCGCGGTGATTATCTAGGCGAGACGACCGCTGGGGAACTCCAATTGAGAGGCTGCAAGACATGCAAGCAAGTTGCGTGAATGCTCCTTGTCGACGGTTCGTGGTACCTTTGCCCCTGTCCCGCTTTATCTTCTTCGCTCGAAGGCATTGCTCTCGACATTCATATGGCAAATAAGGGGACAGTGCGCCGCCGTCGGATCGTGACGACTTGATATGAGTATTAATTGTTCGAAGCGAGAACGACCTCGGTCTCTGTGGCAGCGCGAAGAGTCATATGTGCTCTCTACCACCGACGATTTCATTTGCACAAGGAGAATGTCGAATTTCTGTCTTGATACGCGGTCCAGGCTTGTCTCCTGCTCCCCGCGACCCTGGTGTGATCCTTCTGACACGTTATAATAGGGAGATGAAAGCGAAGAGTGGTATAGAGGGAACCACTGCGCTATTTGTTTCGGATCCGGATATCTCCTCTTCCCTCGATGGTATCTTGGCTTTCTAAAACAGATCACTGGGGGATATGGTTCTCCAAGTCAACGCACCTTTTTCCAAAACACGACGGGCGATTCAATCCTCCCCAGTACTCTGCCAAGTCGTGTCAGTTCGCCACGTTGATCCAGACGGGTCCAGGACCACAGTCGGAAATCTTTTTCTGGCCTGCAAAGCCCAACCTGGGTACCGTACAGCGTCCCGCCCGCTCCATCCAGGAATCAGCGACGCACAACTATTCGTCGCACTGATCCGAGGGGCTCCGAGTCCCTCGATGACAACGACCCCAATTTCTCGAGGGGATGGTTCACGAAAAGCCATCAAAATTCCCTTGGCAGGTTCCAGGATTGGTCTCAAGTCATTTTTGCGAGATCCGTCTTCCTTGGACGATCCGATAGAGATGGAAATAGGCACGTTTTACATTCGTGGAGGGCGGGAGGGAACTAATTGCCAGTTGCCGCTATCATATGTTCATCAGTCCTGCTGCAGATTGAAAACCCGGTTTGATTCGACTCCCCACGTTTGGCGTTGGAGGCGTGTACCCGGGGCGCGAGTGGCAACATCACTTGGGTGAAGCAAGGCCGAGTAGCGGGTGCCTTGATGGCATTCCCATGCTACCACCGCCAACGCTTCTACAGAGTCTCTGCTAAACTCCGACTCGCTGAACATCGAACTCGAGCGATTCGCCGAGAGGGTCTGCGACTCCAAGCTTGTGTAACTTGCCCTGACTCTAACGGTGACTTGAAGTTGGTTACGTTCAACACTACAGCAAAATCAATGTGACGTTTCGCTGTTCCTCAAACGATATTCCAAAGTCGTTCCAAACGTATAAACACCGGATCTGCGGTATCGTTACAACCAACATGCAGGGTCATGTACAAGTGAGTATGCCGTAGCAGCAGAAAACGTAATGCAGTTAATCCCTGTTCACGAACCCACCAACTCGTTAATTGTGGTACAGTAGAGAGAATCAAGGGGGATAAAACGAGTAGATCATGAGCAGGAGAAAAAAGTCACTTCACATCGAACGACATTAGTGTGCTCTGTATGATCGTAGATCGTCCACGTTCCAAAAAGTCAAGATAAAGTTCGCTCATGAAAAGGCGAAGTAGATGAGGGCCAACGCAACGCTGAAAGATGTCCCTACGCTCGGTGCATGTTTCCGCCAAGCAGCGCTTGTCTGCGTCGACGAGGGGGCAGCTGAGGACGTCACGGTGACTGTGGTATGCGACGAAGAAGCCGCCGATTGACCTGATGGCGCCGTAGTCGTCGGTGACACGCCAGTCGTTGGGGAGCCAGTTACAGGTGTTGGAGAAGATTCACCCGAGCCACCGATAGAATTTGCGTTGACTGGAGCTGACGTCGATGCTGGTGTCGATGCTGGCGTCGATGCGGCAGGGGACGAACCTGGCGAATTCGTCGGGGCAGGGACTGGAGGCACCGACGTGGATGTAGATGCATCGTTGATAATCGTGAACTCGGGACTGGCGTTGCCAGAATCACCGAACACTGTAACAACGATGAAGGTGGCATATCACACGACGTTACGGGAGCCACTTACAGACGACGATATAGTCTGACCGGGTGGGGACATCAGGTACCGTGATCTGAGCTTGTCCGACAGAATAGTTGAGGTGGGTAGCAAGAGGGGAGTCTTGATGAATGATCAGTGACTGCCAATATCCGAGGTGTCCCGCCACACGCAACGTGCTCAGTCACTCTAGGTGAAACACTTACCGAGCATGAGGTTTTCGCTGTTGTTGTACAGATAGCCAAGAACCAACATCCCGACCGGGTTGGTCTGGTTCACCGGTAGGCTAGTAGTGCTCCTACGGCGAGTGAGTATGGATTCACCGGTGTGAAACGGAGACCCGCCTACCAGGTCACCGTCTGTGTCTGTCCGACATGCCAAACGGTACCGGCTGTCGGACTGGTGATGGGCGGTGATACGACGTCCCTCCGGCCTAGGGGCACGGCCAAAACGGAACAAAGCAAGGTCGTGAAAAGGAGAACGTATCGTAGAAACGTGAGCATCTCTCTTGACTGTTTGGAGGACGTCCGGAGAGAGAGGAAAGCCTTCAGGGCAAGTGAAGTGCTTCACCGAAACAAGTTGGTGGACCCGTTGGCATTATATTGGTCAAGAGCCGTGAGAACATAAGACCGTATATGGTAAACTTAGCCGAGACCCGTATGTGGGATTCTCGGATGGGGAGCCATCCTTGCAAGGCTTGTCTACACGTCAACGTGAATTGCCATCAAGAAGTACTGCCAATTAGTATGCGTGATCGTCGTCCAACCTGGGCTCATCTCTCGCCGTGTTTGTCCAAGCACGAAGCGTCGTTTCCATGGTGGTACTATACCGGCACCGATACGCGCACCGTCCCTAGAACCAGCCCGGCGGTCCTGTCTGACCACGAATGTCGAAGCCCCATCTTGGCCATCGATAACGGAAATGAGCCGTGTACCGCATGGTATACTGCAGCCTTTAGCCATCCCTCTTCCCTCAATCTCCACCCGCAAGCTGACTTGATCGTGACGTCTAGCAGAACGCTCATCTTTGCAGAGGCGAACAACGTCACCAGCATCTTACCGTCTGCTGGGTGGCAGTGGCGTTCCAGGCTTGGCAGCGACCGAGTGGCAGCCGTGGAGCCATAAATATGCCAATGTGTCGATACAGGAATGCTCCGACTTCACGTCTTCTCGATCAGATGAGGGAATAGTGGTATTCTCCCTCGCGTTCATAAACAGCCTTGCGTCAGAAGCAGGGCGCCGACTCACTTCTCACCACAATCAAGGTCACTTTTGGAAATGTACGCTTGCTTCCTTTCGCTCCCGGTCGCTGTAATGACCTCGGTACTCATGCAGTTCAGATGGTGAACCAACACTCGAAACGGAGACAGCAATGATCTCGTGGACCCTCTTTCTCGGCTAGGGACACCCCTGAGTGAGGTACTGTCTCATCGTCCCTGAGGGTCGTGCCTTCCTCCCCCTTATCCTACCGCCTGTACCTCAATTCTCAGTGCTATTGTTCACATCATTGGCATTGCATTCAATTCCCCGTTCACTAAACACCCTTCATGTCATCAAGAGCTGTCCAGCTCAAGGCTCTTCGCCTGGCCACTACCTTGCCGCCTACCACCGTAGTCCGGTCAAAGCTGGGGCTCAAGACAGCAGACTGCCATCTTCTCGCCTCGTGCATCAAAACGAAATCAGTAGGTCCTCCAATGAATGGCACTAGACCATCGGCTACGTTCTCATCAGGGTGTCCGTTGTCCTTCGCGACGCCAATAACCTCCTTCGCGGTAGCCGATACCGAGCGCTCGTTTTACAGACCAGTCAGCCCCCACACAAGCAAACGCAAGCCTCTAAGCACATACCAGAAGCTCCCTCCATCCTGGCTCAGTTCCAAGCTGGAATAGTCCCACCTCGAGACACGTCAGAGTCAATGGGTCAAGGTATCCTTGAGGCGTGAACGCGTTCTCCACGTTATTCACGCTCACCGCGACGTGGACGCCGTTGTTTCGCCAAATCGTGGCAACATCAAGGGCCCGGTCCGCGAGTGGAACGCCTCTGCTTCCGTCTGAATTCGGTCGTCCCATCATATAAATATCTGTTTGGGGCAGGGAGACAATTCCCAGGGGGAGCTCTTCCATCTCGGTACGCAGTCTCACCCACTCCTCGGCCGAGAATATGCAGAGTCTCGTAGCGTGGCCGATAGTGACACGTCGATTCCCGGCGCTTGCTTTCGTCCATCCCGTTTCCCTCATCTGACGGAGTGTTTCCCACACCATCGGCTCTGTATCGGGGTTAAGGGTGTAGTCGAGATGAAAATCGGCGTGGAGGTCATAGTCGTGTGCTAACTTGAGAATGTGTGCAATGTTCTTGTGTGCCTGCTCCTGGGATGGTTCGACCCACGGTGCGGACCCGACAACGGATATCCCATTGCGTCCACTACGGGCGAGCGCCGCTTGGAGTAATTCGAAATTACGCCCTGGCGTCTCGGCTGCAGCTGATGGATACAGCGCTTCCTGGGCAAAGGCTTTCAGGAATGTTTGTTGTCAGATTTTCCGAGTAACAGCCAGCGGGCCTGTTCACCCACCAACGATTTGAATGTTGCATACGCCCTGCCACTCTGACTTGACTTTGAGACCAGTGTCTAGACAGACCATCCCAACGGCCGTGTCAATCTCGACGTATGCCCGCATGGCCGTCACGCCAGCTTCCACGCTCTGACGCACAAGTCGAGTAGCGCGGGAGTAGAGATCTTCCAAACGGTCCGCGAATCTAGCCTTGGCCTTGTTGGTCACCTGCAGGGCCTCGAGAAGGGAGCTTGCGGAGAATGAGCCAGGTGAGCATCGGACCATCAATCCGGGTACGACCACGCTCACCCCGTAACGAGCGGATCGCACTGACCCATAATGAAGCACTTGTCTAGGTGAATATGGGCATGACACAAGCTGTGGGGAACGTGAATAGACGTAGGGTTCGCTATGAGTCGAAAAGTCCTTACGATGGTAAAAGAGTTCCGCCATTGCCTTGAATTACAGCACAGCGGTCTACGGGTGTCGCCGGAGGCCTAACTTGGTTATCGGCGGAGGGAACGACGTCGAGCACACGTCCATTGAGACATTGTACATCCCAGAGCTGTTTTGCCAGATTTACATCTTCGTATGCCAGGTGGACATTCGTGATGAGTGTTCGTTCCTCGTCCATGATGTTGGCCTGTACGTGATGCGTAGTGCGAACTGGAATCACAGGGGAAAGAGCACCTCTGGTCGTTCCGCGCAAGCAGTAACCTAATATTAAGGACGAGATTGACAGCCCACGGAGTCAGTGGCCACGATATTTGCGGCGAGGGACAGCCAAAGCTGATAATAAGAGGTGGGAGAGACCACTGGGTCAGCATTTCCAAGATTAACTCACAGGGCAGAGTTTAGAACTAAGATACAGAAAGAACACATGCTGAGCAAATATCAACGAATCGAATCAAGAGGATGTTAAAGTTTCCACTAGTCTTGGACGCGTGACTAACAAGGCGTGATGCGCTCGCGTCCCCTTTCTTCTCACCGATCTACCGTGTCGCAACGGCAAGTCGCGAGGCTCAGCGAGGCGTCTCCCACCGAGGTCGATGAGCCAAGCATCGATCACACCGTACAGCCGCTCTCCATCAAACGCGGTGGAAAACAAGACCGACGACTTCGCAAACGGGAGCTCGACAGCAAAGAGTGGGACAGCGATGAAGACGACCTGGCACGGAAACGGCACAAGTCTGACGCGATGGCATCGCCGTCCCGCTCTTGCACCCCCCCAGACGAAATTCCGGACATCGAGGACGCGGAAGCTCGCAAGGAGAAGGAGCGCATCGAAGACCTGAAATCAAGGGACGAGTTCGCCGAGCGTGTACGCCAGCGCGACCTCGAGAAGATGAATAAACTCGTCGAGGACCGCTCCTCCCGTGCGTCCGGTCCTGATGCCGCTGATGCAGCGGTCCGTCGACAGCTCGGCGATGACGCAGAAACACGTTCCCGAGCGCTCCCGTCGCTCCGCATTCACTCTCGTCAAGACTATCTCACGAAACGCGAAATACAACAAATCGAACTCTTGCGCAGGGAGATCACAGACGACGGAGCCCTCTTCGCCGGTATGAAGATTTCCAAGCGAGAACAACGGGAGCTGGAAAGGAAGAAAGAGCTTCTGAGACTTGTCGAAGAACGCCTCAATACGAGTGACAGGTGGGAGGGATACCAATTCCCCGAGGACTACGCTACAGAGCAGGACAAAAAGAAGAATGTCTTGTACCAGCGATATGAAGAAGCGACGACCAATTTGTGACGGATGTCGACCAGTGGGAGGCCAGTCAAACGAAGCACAGTACGTTCAGGACAGGTGCAATGGACAAGCGGGAGATCGCGGACGCTTATGAGTACGTCTTCGACGAGAGTCAGACGATTAAATTCGTCATGG
>JBBPLN010000665.1:0-15320 GCA_038089815.1 Sutorius eximius | reverse complement strand
TTCTCTTCGACGCCGTCTATGCTAGTGCCGTGTTGCATCATTTCGCCCCTCTGACACTGCAAGCTACACTCAAAGAGTGGAAATTTACTTTTTGTCCCCAGATCGATGAGGAGCAAGCCGCCCAGCATGCACGCGACAGACGTGCTACTACTAAACGTGAAAGATGCGCAATTAGTGCAAACCGTGCAGACGTCTATGACTTGCTCATGATGATGCCATATATCTACATGCCACCAGGCGAACTTGAGGCCCTTTCGAGGAAAACCGAGGAGAAGAGAGCGGAGATGGAGCGCCAGGAGCGGAGCCGCGCGGTGGAAAAGGTTACAGGTTGGGCAGAAGCAGTTGCGGATGCGTGCCCATAAGTTGCTGGCCAGAAAGAACCGCGAATTCTGTATCTTACTTTCCAAGACCAATGCACTGTCCCGTACAAGGCAGCCCGCGGACGACCACCCTCGCTTGGAAAGAGTATGGCTGGTCTCACTGGTTTTTTTTATTTCGCCTGCGGAGATGTCCACAGGACGCATCGTGGCCCAGCAAGCGGGACAGTCGCAGAGCGCAGAACGGCTTGGGACGTGCCCGTGTTTTTTCTTTTTCGCTGATCCTCGGGTGGTCGCTGGGAGTTTGATGCTGGTTCCGTACGATCTCAGGATCGCGTTCTCATCAAGTCGTTCGCATTGTGATGGAGACGG
Organism: Sutorius eximius; assembly: GCA_038089815.1. Taxonomy (NCBI): domain Eukaryota; kingdom Fungi; phylum Basidiomycota; class Agaricomycetes; order Boletales; family Boletaceae; genus Sutorius; species Sutorius eximius. The sequence goes on along the minus strand of JBBPLN010000665.1, from coordinate 14,631 downwards.
TGGTGGATGTCGAGGGCGACTCGCGAATGAGGCGTTGTGTCAGCTTTTGCGTTCAGAATCATCGCAAGTATCGTTTTTCTCTTGTTTTTCCTACTCCCTGCTGATGGACACGCCGAAACTTTAGCAAAACGCAGGGGTCGTCACGAACGAGCAACGATAAGGGAACGTTGCCGAGAATAGCGCCATGCCTTCTGATCATGGCATCGTATGTCCCGGTCGTGTTCAGCTGACTGAGCATATTTTCTTCTCTGCACCCACCTCTCTATTAAAGGACTGTACACACACGCCTGGCGTTCTCTATGGCTGCCAACTTTTCCAGCATCCCAGTCCTTAACTTTTCCCTCACCAACGACCAGGCTCGCAAGCCCGAGTTCATCGAACAGCTCAGACATGCGCTCATCAACGTCGGCTTCCTGTACCTGAAAAACCACACCGTTCCACAACAAGTCGTCGACGATCTTATCGCGTATATCCCACGTCTCTTCGATCTCCCGCAAGATGCAAAGGACAGGATCGTGATGGCCAACTCGCCACATTTCTTGGGATATTCGAAGCTCGGCGCGGAGTTCACCAAAGGCAAGACGGACTATAGAGAACAGTTTGATTTTGCAACCCCTCATGAGACACAGTGGAGACCTGGCGCTGCGGAATACTTGCGATTATGGGGACCTTGCCAGGTGCGATTACCACCATACCTCTCGGTGAGAGCTGACGACGATACGCTGTGATGTAGTGGCCCGACGAACAACTGATACCAGGGTTCCGAAACACCATGGAAACTTACCTCGCTCACGTACAACAACTCAGCTACCACTTCATCAGTTTACTCGCGGAAGCGTTCGGTCTCCCGTCGGACGCGCTCAACAAATTCTACGATAGAGATGAGCTGATGCAACACCGAGGAAAGGCGAGTCGAGACCGAGGATACGACGTTCACTACACCCAGCTGACACATGCGTCCAGGTCGTCAAATACCCGGCCAATGATGGTTCGCTCACCGATCAGGGAGTCGGCCCTCACTACGACGCTGGCTTTCTCACATTCGTGAGCGCTTCCTGCGGCATATCCATCGCTTCGTCCATGCCTGATCGGTGTGACAGCTCCTACAAGCCTCTCCCCACCCTGGTCTCCAAGTCCAGAACCTCTCCGGCGCATGGATCGACGCACCACCCATTCCCGGCACCTTTGTTGTCAACATCGGAAAAGGTAAGCAACCACCTTCCTCGGTCCCTCCCCGTCGATGCACCCATCGCCCATCGCCCATCGCCAGCCCTCGAGTTCGTCACGCGCGGTCTTGCACGCGCCACGTCTCACCGCGTTCTCTCTCCCCCCGTCGGCTCGACAGCCCGCTACTCGGTTCCCTTTTTCCAAAACATCAGCCTGAACGCGCGTCTCGCCGATCAAGTGCTCGATTGTAGGTCTTCGTTCCCGCGTAGAACGAACCCGCGCTGACGCACCGATGATCTCGTACACAACAGTCCCGGAAGGTACTCTAAAGCTCAAGGAACAGAGAGGCGATCCCGCGACGACAGATTGTACGTGATGCCGTCGTTTACCCAGCCTTGCTCCCAACTCACGTTCTGCTTCACTCTCATCCTCCCCCCGCCGCGGACACGCACCGTCTCTGGCGTCCGATCATACCACACCACAGCCGTCAACTTTGGCGAATTCGATCGCGAACCCTCGGGTAAAGTCAATTTGATCGGTCGCGTCAAGCGAGTCTCGATCCCTCACCCAACGAAAAAGCAACAGCTGACGCGAGCTTCTTGTCTAGGAGCCACCCCGACGTCGCCCAGCGTCACTACCCCGACTTGTTCCAAGCATACTTTCCATCCGGCCTCCCGAAGCAGGTTAGCGCCTACTGAACAAACCAGGGAGCAGAACGGTGGCGTGAGGGGGGACATGAGTCGTACTGTCGTACCCACGATGTACGTAAAAACGTCCATTGATTTTCATCCGTCATCAGATCCAACATACGTAGCGTCTCCAACATGACTCATGTAAGTGATCAGGATAATGAGGTAATGACACGGCAAGCATTAGTTGCGAGGATGGGTTGTTTAAAAAAAAGCAAGTATACAACGATGAGAAAACCCTGGATATATACAACGTCAGCATATGCAGAGTGGGATAGGTAGATGGCGTCGACTCGGGAGCAGACAGGACCATGACTAGGTCTGTTTGCGCCGCCCAGCGACATTCAAGTGCAAGAGCAATGTATACAAATTGAAGAAATAGAAATGCAGCATAGAATACACCAAGGCAAAACCACCAGCGTGGCGGAGTATGAGCGTACTCGACGTCACTTGAAGCTGACGGTCGGCCACGACTTGAGCGACCGGGGTATGTTCTTGATCCGTCGCTGTGGAATCAGGACTATCCTCATGAATCGTTGCTATCGGCTCTAAGAAAGGGACTTGAGGATCGGGGACGTCCATTTCAACAGCGGCGGGGGTCGCAGATAGTCAGCTGGATCCTTCCGTGACGGTGATCCAAGCCGTTTCGGGAGGGGTCGAGGGAGGCGGCACGTTCTCCTCATCGCTGTCATCGTCCGTGGTGCTCTCACTCTTATCCTCGTCCTTGGGCACCTCGGGAACATCGATCTCGACGTTGGGAATAGAGCCAGAGTCAGATTCGTCTTCCTTCCTCTCCGAGTCGGTCTTGTTCCTCGTCTCTTGTTCCTGAAGCTGCTGACGGAGCTTGGTCAGCTCGAGCTCCTTCTTCTCAAGTTCAGCCTTCTCTTTCTCCTTCTCGATAAATTCCTTTCGCCTTTTCTCGCGCTGTACATGAAAACGATCAGCGATACGCTCTCGGAAATACAAGTGAAATGGTGGAAAACTCGGCAAGTGCAGATTTACGCCGAGCACTCACTTCCAGTTTTTCCTTGAGTTCACGCGCTTCCTTTTCCTTCTTCAGACGTTCCCGCATTTCCCTCTCGCTGACAACCCAGGCAGCCGCCCCTTCTGCCGCAGCTTCAGGTTGGGACTTGTTCCTCAGCAAGTCTAAAAGGAGAGACGGCATCAGTAAAGATTTTTACTCTCACCAATGCCAGCTCCCACGCAAGCAAGACATGTTTCAAGGAAAACCACCCTCCCAAAAAAGACGGTTGTGAATAAACTCACATCCTTGTAGCGCCGCAACACTGAACTCGTCATCCGGGATCGAATCCGCAAACTTCTTTGCCAGTGTGGCGAGCTTGACGCCGTTCAAGGGCTTGGCGGAGTGCTGGCAAGCGACGATGTGCTCCTCGATGGGAGGTGGGAGATATGCCTGGTTCTTGGCGCCAAATCCATCCGAGCTGGTGACGGACTCTGGCGGGGACTGCGAGTTCCTGGTAGAGGATGCCAAGGACGAGGTAGACGAAGAGAACGATGGCGACATGGACCATAAAGTGGACGAATGCGATGATGGCGACCGGGGCGCTGGAGTCGAGGGAAGCTCGATGCCTTCGAGGTCACCTTCTATTAGAGGTTCGTTATCCTTGTCGGTCGACGGGAAGAAGTTGCGGAAGAGGGCCTCCGCCTGCCACTTGGATGCGTTTTTGAACTCGATCCAAACGTCCATGCGACCAGGGCGCGACAGTGCAGGGTCGAGACGCTCGAGGTGGTTCGTGGTACTACAAGCGCTGTCAACACAGCGCCGACACACCGGATGGTCAATACTCACGCAAAGAGGATACGACCCTCTGCGGCGGCGACGCCATCCAAGGCATTGAGAAGACCGCTCAAACTCAGCGTGTTGACATCCGAGACGTGGTCCTTGTGACGCCTGTGACGACCGCTCGACGTCGAAGGCTGCTCCGGAACGGTGGCCTCTTCGTTGTTGCTCGAATCGGGAGTTCCATTGGAAGTCTTATCGCGCGTGACGCTGCGGGTAAAGGCCGCATCCAAATCCTCGAGAAGGACGATGCAGCGAGCGGGGACACGACCCATGAGGGTGGTCAGAGTGCTGTCGCTGATCCATGACGAGGACAAGGACAGAGTGTAGATGTCGAGCATGAGCTCTCCGGCAATCGCATGGATAAGCGAACTCTTCCCTGATCCAGGAACACCGTGGAGGAGGTAGCCACGTCGGAAGGGAATGCCACGGTCGGCGTACCACTGGAGATAAGAGCTAATGGGTATCCCGCGGCATTAGAACCGAGAAGACATACCTTCTCAGACTTGAGGAAATCGCGAGCGTCGTTGAGAAGCATCTCTTTTACGCCTGGGTTCAACACGATGGACGACATGGGACGCTTGTGACGCGAGTCTGTCCAGCGCCAACTGCCGTGAGAATCTGCGAAATAAATCTGGATGCGGTGGACGGCCTCTGCCTCGTACTCCTTCTTCGCTTGAAGGACGAGCTGTTTGAGGATGGCATTGCTTCGAGCGACGACGCTGTGAGGGCCACGTTCGTCACCATTGGTGGGGATAAAAATAGAAAAAGGTACCTTATTGACAAGACCTCACAGCCGCTGCCGTCCGTCTTCTTGCTACGGCGCACCCTGAGCCAGTGACCCCTGTAATAAATGGTGTGCGTCGTGTCCGCGGTAGGCTGAAAGACAACGCGTGTCTTGATTTTTCCCGGCGGCGCATCGTCGTCGCCCTCCTCCTCTTCGTCGCCGAACGAGTTGTCAGCGGTCTGAGTGCCTGAAAAACCAGGGGTCGTCGTCCGTGTAGTAGTCTCGAACTCCCTAGAGCGTTGCCACTCTGGGCGACGAGAAAGCCACAGCATGAGCCAGTCATAGGGATAGTCTTCCTCTGAGAAATGGGCGGTGAGGAAAAAGGCTGCAACGAGTCATGAGCTGAGTCACTGGGCCACAGGAAGGCGCTTACAGTTTATGAAGTGAGACCTGCGACGGGGGGAAAAGGGTGAGTGCGAATTGGGGCTTCTTTGGTAGAAACGTACCACGCGGAGCTGGAGACCCTGCGTGCGGTCTCGACTGTGCCTCCCAAGACGACGAGCTTTACGCCGTCAATGACCGAGGAGCCTCCTGCGCCGCCGACGAGGGGCTGCACGAGCGATTTGAGAGCGTCCATGACAGTGAGGGTGTATCTGCGACAGCGTACAATCCAATGCTGCGACCGAGGATGGTGGGACTGGAGAGGACGTGGTGGGAGTGTGAGTACAAATTATGAGTTGGGGTCTAAAGCGATGTCGCTCGAAGCTGTGCGAGGTGCGAGGGCAAGGCTATAGCGAGCGTCTAGGCGTTTCTAGACGTTCGCTGACTCGGTCTAAACGGAGTTTCTACGGTTCCGCACTGCGGCTACGTCGTGAGGGTTGGACGAGGTGCAACTGGGAACAAGCCAAGACGCGTCAGCCCGAAACGTGGGTTCATAAACAACGGCATCCACGCCACCCGCTCAAGCGAGTTACGTCCCGACTTGTATATTTTCACTACAAATTACACGGACGACCCTACGTGACCTGGTAGTAAAGTCCCTCCACAGCAACGTTCGCCTGCCATATCCCCACCCTGCGGACGAACCGCAGCATCAAGGGAGCAGGGAGAACGAGCACGTACGACACTGGAACCAAGACCACCAGCACGATGGATATGCACAGCGTGATGCTGGGCTTTATTACGAGAAAGTAGAAGAGTGCCTGATACGTCGTCGCATCCGTGAACTGGCACCCGAGTAAGTATGAGCGGGACATGGACGGGCGACGGACGCACCATGGCATAGGCATTCTTGTAAAACGACGTTTCATATTGCGCGCCTGATGCACCGGTCTCGATCGTGGACAGCTCGGGTGGTCGCATGCGCTGGAATATGGGTCTTGGGGGATATGGCGGTGGATAGGCTAGTGGACCATGAAACTTTGTTTGTAACGCAAGCTGAGGGTAAAAGGGGATAAGGGCGCAGGACTGGTGATAGAGGGGGGGAACGCTGACCTCGCCTCTGGCGAACGCCCTGGCTCCGAGAAGATCAAGGAAGCACAGGAGAGCTCCGAGTGGCAACGTGATGAGAAGCGTTGTACCGGTCTAGAACACGGCATCAGCCACCAGCGCATACCGCTCAACACGCCCCTTTGGATAGACAGACGGGCGTCGTCGGTAGAACACTCACCAATGTAAAGATAAATAGATATACCCATGTGATCAGCGTATATGGAAAGTTGAGTACCATCAAGTGGAATACGGCTGCATGGTAGGCTTGGCGTGCCATTGGTCGGAAATACCTAGCCCACGCACGTTTGTGGAGTAACCATCGTCCTAGGCTGCGTCGCTGTGCATTCCGGCCTTGCCCGGCGTCGCGAAGGGAATCGTGGCGGTTGAAACGCTCAGCCTCTAGCGCTTCGAGGATATCGATATCGGGCTCGGACTCGGAGTCTTGGCAAAACGAGAGGACGGTCTGAGTGAAAGAACTGGAAGAAACGACTGTGCTCGCGTGGGAATTGGCACGACGTCGGCGCGAGGAAGGGAGGAGGGGCGTCGTCTCGCTGGGGCCCACGGAGGTGGGAGAGAAATGGGGGTGGGTGGATGACTCCGCCAAACTGTCGGGATCCGATGCAGATAGCGTTGTTCGTGCGGGGATGTGTGCTGATGCACGCTGTGAATGTCTGCGAGAGGTTCTGTGTGCCCTCAGACGACGTTCTGGCGAAGGATAGGGTGGGGGTGGGTCATTTGTGGGTACATCGAGGAGACCCAGAGCGTTTTGTGGTTCGATGACAGCCCCTGGGGTTGACATTCTGGTGGTCCAAATGGAAGTAGATAGGCGGCCACCGCGTAACCGACAAGGTTTGGAAAAAGTTCAGGGTCGGGACCGATACGTTAGAACGGGCTCCGTGTTAACTAGACAGAGCAGGGTGGACGGCGCTATAGCCAAGTGGTTACGGCGACAGATTCGAACGGTCGAACATCTGTTACTCTTCGAGTGCGCAGGTTCGAATCCTGCTGGCGTCGAACGTTCTTTTTGTGGCTGATTGGACGCCACTACGTTTGAAAAGACTGACAGGTGTCCGTCAGGTGCTCAATCATTTAAAATTCGGTGTGACGATGGAAAAACCCGACGAGAGAGAGTACAACGACGCCCATCGCGATAAGAGAGCGGTGGGGGGAGGGGAGGGAAAGGGAACCAAGGGGAATGTGGATTGCAAAGAGTATATCCTAAAAAGGAAATTGGAGGGGTTTGCCGAGGTAGCGTAGTGTGAAACGAGGGTGATTTCGTTTTGCGAGCGAGTCTTGCGTCGCTCTGTCAAAACGTTTTCATTTCCATCTGGCTAATCAATCCGCTCGCTCCTTCTTTTCATCTTGACCCACTCTTGTTTTTTTTTTGTGCCTTTTCCTCGCCCTTTTCCCTCCAGGCGCTTGTCGACATGGGTTGTGTACAGTCCACCAGCATCGATAGTGAGGCAAAGGCCCGTGCGTACGCTCTCCTCGCTGCCACCCCTCGCTCTCATACCCTCTCCAGGCAATGACGAGATTGAAAACCAGCTCAAAAAGGACCGAATGTTGGCAAAGAACGAGATCAAAATGTTGCTGCTCGGAGCGGGAGAGTCTGGAAAGGTCCGTCATCACCCACCAGAACGACCTGCCACACCCAAACACTTCTTTGCCAGTCTACGGTATTGAAGCAGATGAAGCTCATTCATCACGGTGGCTACAACGACCAGGAACGTGATTCCTACAAGGAAATCATATTCTCAAACACCATCCAGTCGATGCGGTACGACCTTTGTTTCCCTCTGGTTCGTCCAAACATGCTGAGCGTTTACAGTGCCATCCTAGAAGCAATGCCCCAACTAGATATCACCCTGTCCCCTCAAAACGATGCTCGACGTGCCGTCATTCTTGCGTTACCCATACAGATCGAGGGTGACGTCTTTCCACGGGATGTCACCGACGCCATCCGTGGACTGTGGCGCGATCCTGGTGTCAAGGAGGCTGTCCGCAGGTCTCGCGAATTCCAACTCAACGACTCTGCCGTCTACTACTTCAATGCGATCGACCGCATGTCAGCACCCGGATACCTTCCAACAGACCAAGATATCTTGCGGAGTCGAGTGAAAACCACCGGTATCACAGAGACCACCTTCAAGGTCGGAGAATTGACATACAAACTCTTTGACGTCGGCGGTCAACGAAGCGAGCGCAAGAAATGGATTCACTGTTTCGAAAATGTCACCGCGCTCGTCTTCCTCGTCAGTCTGAGCGAGTATGACCAAATGCTTTACGAAGATGAAAGCGTGGTACGTACATGTTATTTTTGTTCCATTTCTCGGTTCTCGGTTCTGATTCATTCTTGGCAGAACCGAATGCAAGAAGCTCTGACCCTCTTTGATTCGATATGTAACTCGCGGTGGTTCATCAAGACGTCAATTGTAAGTCTCTCGGCACTCACTCGTCCCCATCCTCTCACCGCCACCTAGATTTTGTTCCTCAACAAGATCGACCTGTTTGCTGAGAAGCTTCCTAATTCACCACTTGGTGACTATTTCCCAGACTATACCGGCGGGAATAACTATGACACTGCATGCGACTACCTGCTGCACCGTTTCGTGGCACTCAATCAAAATGCCGCAACAAAGCAGATATATGCACACTATACTTGTGCAACGGACACTCAGCAGATCAGATGTAAGCGCCATCGCTCACCGCGTGACCAGAGCTGACTCATTCGATCAGTCGTCCTGAGCGCCATCCAGGACATTCTGCTACAAATCCACCTACGGGAATGTGGTCTTCTGTGATCGAGGCTTTGCTATCGCGTTCTCATTCCGTATGCACTCGGTCCCTCCCTGCATCGTATCTCTCATTGTTCGTCATATAGTTACCACATTCACGTCTTTCTCGCATCAGACTCTCACCCTCGCTCACCATCTTGGCTATATCTTTTTTCCTTTATTTTTTTTTTTCTGTCTCAGGGGCCGTCCCTTGATCTCTTTTTGATTTCATTTTGCCCCTCTTTATCCCCCTTTTTTTTCCCTGGTTCTCTTATACTTGCCATCCTTTGCGGGGGTGGCATGGAAGCCTAGTATACCCGTTCCTTACGATCCGCTATAATGACGAGTGGCTTGTTTTACGCCGTCGTTGTCTATTCTTTCCTTTACTTATACTTGACTCGTTCGAGGAGGGATGCGGTCTTGGGGATGGGGCTCTCGTTTGTCCACGGTGTATGTACCCGAGTATGGAATGAACCGATTGACGACGTGTGGGCAAGTATGGCGGCCAGTTGGAATCAAATAAAGCCGCGTCTGAATGTGATCACGACCCGTCTCTGGATACACTTAATTTTAGCACTGGGATGTTGATGCGACGGCGCAGCGCTGCCCCGAAAGACACGCCACCCGCAGGCCCGCAAGTGACGTGCGTACGTGTAACGTGAACCGCGTGAGAGTGGGGACGGTGCCTGCCCAAAGGAGCGGTGACAGTCAACGAGACTGGGACCGAGCTGGTCCCGGTCCGAACGAACCGCTGTCAATGCAACGGCGTATGACAGTGGGCGCTCAGGCTCGACCAAGACGAGGCGCCGTGCAATTGGCCTGGGGATGAAACAGAGCATGAGATTAAACTAGCTAAATGGACAGCGGAACATGAACGTGTGCATGTGTCTTTCAAACGTGCATAAGGGGGATCACAACATCGTCCCCACGCGCGGCATGTCCGTGACACGCCCCACGATATTGTAGCGTTTCCTGTCCGGAGCGGCGCAAGCATACGCATCAGCGAGAACACGGGAAACGAAAAACGAGAACGACGTACGCAAAGAACGCGTGCCAGTCATCGAGAACCTTCATTTCGTTTTCGGGGAGGGCGCTATAGTCGGGTACGGCGTCCTCGGGCTTGAGACTTGACTTGCCCAAGCCCTGCGAGCCGTCCTTGCCCGCAAAGATATTGTACGACCCGCCCTTGCCATATACATCACGCTTGCGCGTCACGTCGAATACGTCCCCTGCCAGCGTCTGCGTGTCAGCGCCGGGGTGCACGTACGTACGTGCGTATAAACGTAGAGATCACCTTTGATCGAGACGTAGATCGGTTTGGAGTCATCAGAGCCATCGTACTGTGCGAGCTCAGCCAGCGTAAAAGGGTCGTTCTTGGGCGGGTCGAGGTCGTCTCTGGGCGGCTGCATGATCGTCTTGAGCGAGTCTTTGTCGTCTGTCTGTGTCGTCACTGCGGGGCGCTGTGTATGCGACAGAGCACGATGACGACGGAGGAAAAAGAAGAGGGGGATGCCGAGCGCGAGCGCGTAGACGTAGTAGTACGAGGACATCTTTGACAGAAATGGCGTACGGGAACTGCCGCGCCAGCAACACCGCTCGCCCCAACACGTCCACCAACGCGCGGTCATCGACGCGGGAACGCAGAGAACTCCACGAAGCACGGACACCCTGCTCGCCGTCCCCGCCTCCGCGGTACTCCTATCCAAGATCCATCGTCGTCGCCGCCGCCACTGACAACCCACTTCGTGAGCTGGTCGCCGCATTCTCCGCGAGCAGGTACATACCCAGCCCCGTGGACCGTGTCGTACCTCGCCCACCCTGCGCGCCATCCGATGGGACCACCACATCCTAATCTCCTCGGCGACCCGCACCGACGTCAATATCCGATTCAGCCACGTCAGACGAGGCCTTGCTCTCTTCCTGACGAACCCCCGTTCGTAACGCAACTCACCTACCGTGAAGCGTGCACCTCGGTAGAAACGACGCGATCTGATCTTCGATCCTGGACCTGATCGTCGACGTCCGGTATAATGCCCCTATCAATTAAAAATCGACCATCACCTCCCGTGTACGGCAACGCCGAAAGGAAGCTTACATTGTATCACGCTTCTCTCGCTCACTGAAATCAATTCCATCCACGGCGTCGCCGCCACTAAAAATTCAGAGGGTATCCTTGGACGCGTACGTGTACGACGAATGCTAAAGTACAATGGAACAAGGCCGGTGGCCAGTGGACGTTTCCCAAGCACGGCCGAGGGAGGAAAAAAAATCGACATGGTCGAAAACGAACGAAGGCGAAGAAAATTATGCAAACACGGGTGACGCAAAAGCAGTAAGCATGTGTAGGTAGAGAGAATCTGAATCTCAAAAGTGTACAGTACCGAATCACAGGCTGCAGAAAACGTAAACGTAGTTATGAACATAGCAGGTGATGTATACTTGCAAACATAAACGAGTGAGGGTATAGGGTATTCAGAGTCAGACTGTTGTCGCGGGTAGCATAACTGAATCACCCCCCTCTGACATGCATCGGGATGGAGCAGTTGGGTGGAAGAGGGGGCGTTATATTCATACAGTGGCAGGCGTCCGTCACCCGCTTTCGTAACTCGTCGCACTTGCTTTGGAGCACTGCAACACAAGTCAGCTTCGTCTCGGTTTCGATTGGGTCACTTACTTGGGCACGGCCATAACGTGTTGAGCACATCCAGAGGAACGACGATGTCTTTGGCGATTTCCAGCGCGTCGATCAGCGTATCGTCGTTCTCCCACAAGGAAAGACATCTGTTGCCGCATTCAGTCGGACGAAACACATCCGGCCAAGCTACTCACATGGACACTTGGCTAGCGAACCACGTCACTTGGAACGGCCGCCTCGTAAACAGGTTACCATCAGCTTCGCCAAGGCGCTCTATCGACATCCGAACCCTCCTAATGAAATGGCTCTGGTGGTACACTGTACGGGAATTAACGGGTCAATAAACTTGAAACGACGGGCGCACACTCACGCCATTGCTCCGTGTGCTTGCGGTTGAACGATGGCAGGTTGCCGGCTTCCCGACCATGCAGGCTGCACCGGATAGGAGGAATCAACTCAAATGCTAGCATAACTCAATGTGAAGTCACTTACGTCTGCAGAATGGAGGTGAGCATCATCTGCGTGCTGTTTGGGGATAAGCCGAGCATCAGCATGCTGTCAGAACGACCCTGACAATGGAGAAAAAAATATTTCCAAACGACACGCACTTGTACACGTACTCCCGACACATGTACAGGAGTGCCATATCTAGGTTGCACGTGTGAGAATCCAGCGCGTTCTGTATTTCTTGAGTTTCCCGCCAAGATTCCAAGGCCAGCTCAGACGTATTTTCCCTCGAGTAAGTGTTCTTCCTCAGGCGAGTCGTGCAGAAATTCCAGAGGAGCATGCTGCGGCAGTAAAGCGCCCATATCGAGTCCTTGGGCGACTGCATCTTGTGGTCGGTGGTGACACGCTCGGATACCTCACCCGGGAATAGCAACCGGAACTAAAAAAAGGTGGTCATTAATCCAATCCACATGAATCGCAGCAATGGTGATGAATTGATGATGATATAAAAGAAACAATAACACATGCACATGACTCACATTTGCAGGGTCCGTCAAGTAAAGATCCGTTGGCTCTTTCCGAAATGCAATACAATGCGACGTATAGCTGGCCACGAGGTTGAGCGCACTCCAGCATAACCGTCTGCACGCCTCTTTGTGCATCTCTTCGGGGGTCCATGCGGGGTCCCAGGGTGGGGCGTACGACCACGAGGAAGAAAAATGATCAGTGACGATGGACGCGTTCGGCGCGACGGGAATGCACGAGCATTTCCGCAAAGAGGAACGCGGCGAGCGGAGGCCATCCTTGGCCATGCCATCATATGGTCTCTTGTAAGCGACTGGCACGGTATTGGGAGTGAACGCCGATACTTCGGGTTCGTTGTTGTCCAAAAAGGTCAAGCCAAGGGCTCGAACGATGTGATCTAAAAGAATGAGCGACTGTCTCTCGCGCTCTGGGGTGTAAAGATGATGCGCGGAGGATTCAAAGAGCGCGATAATCTGCAGTGTCATGTGAGAACGGGGACGGCCAATCGGAAAATAGACACGGACCAGCGCAGCTTTCGCCAGAGTCATGTCTATCCACTGTGCATTCCAGGAGGCCTCCAGAGAGGCTTGGGCTTGATCGCGGAGCCAAGCGGCACGATTCCGGCCTGCAGTGCTGAGTTCCATCTCGCTGGATTTCACGAGGGTAGCGAGAGCTAATCCGGCAAAGACAAGCGAGGGTTGCATCAACGACCGTTCTTCTGGGTTGTACAAACTCCGCACAAATTCAGGGACATTGACAAAAGAAAGCCAGTAACCAGAGGTCGTAAATCTGGGAAAGCGTGAGCAGAGTAGACGGAATGTTTACAAGACGTACAGGGTAGTCAAGTCCGAGGCGATGTCCTTGATGCTAAAACGGGCTGAGATGTGGTCGTTTCGATGGAGCGAGAGCTACGTACGATTGGTCACGGCTGGGCGAGTAACTGTTGACGAGGGTATCCCACCATTCTTTGCGGTTGTACTGAACGGAAGGGGAGGAAGGTACCCGAACCTTGTCGACGAGATGACGGTCGGGTTGCTGGGAACGACAACGTAAGCCGGTCGATTGGCACAGTTGATGAGCACATACTGCGGAATAACCATCTGCGGACAAGCCTCTGGATGGGGCGGAAGAGGAAAAGTCGGAGCCCTGAGGTGAGAGGGAAGGTTGATTCAAGCGAATGTGGTTGTCTTGTTCGAGATCGGAGGTTCTGAGGGTGGGCGGATCGAGTGGCCTACGATCCTCGGGGCCTTCCTGTGCATCTGGAACGCGGGAGGTTGTTCTCTTCCTTTTCGAAGGGGGGAGTGGCGGAACCGAGCCATCGGCGGGACGCTTCTTGCAGGAACGTTGACGGGTACCGGGACGTTTATCGGGGCCTCTGCGCTTCGGGACAGCATCGTACTGGCATTCGTTCGATCGGCGAACACAATTATGGCATATCGGACGAGTGGAGTCGCAGCGGATCTTCCTCGCGCGGCTTCGAAAGCACGTGAACAACTTTGTAAGAAGGGCACGGGGAGGCTTACCACTGACGACAGGCAATGACGAGGTTGGAGCCTTCACGCCGCGGAGGAGGGGGCTGTGTTACAGAAGGGGTGTTCCGTGTCGCGGGTGGAGAGGCGGGATCGCGTTTGACGGAGGGCGATCGGTGATCAGAGTCGGGAAGGACGGGAGCAACGGGGGACGGAGGGGATGGATAGGAATGGTCGCGGGCATCGGGGGGAAACCTGCGATGTGCATGGTAGGGTAGGTTGAGCTGAGAGGGCGGTGGTGGGAGACGAGCGTTTGGATATGGCTGAGGAGAGATGTCGAGACCGAGGTGATTGCGAGAGGATATGGCGAATTCGTGGGAGTAGTGGTGGTGGGTGGGTTGTAGGTCGAGGTTTGGTTCGAGGAGGTGTTGTTGAGGCGGGGGCACGAGGTAGTTTGAGTCGAACTGGGATGCGAGGATGCCTGCAGCGCTGTGCACGTCGAGGTGGTCAGGGTGGTAGCGGACTTTATTGACGTGAGTGGAGAGGAAAAGGGCGCGAGGGAGAGCTTACGAGCGTTGTCGTTGTTCGCGTTGGGGAATTGAGCGCCGAATATGGGGGAATGTAGACCCGAACCGTCGTCGCTCGACTGTGGGCCGTCGTCGACGATCATGGCGGGGAAAGGTGAGTAAACGTCGCTGGTGGCAGAGATGACCATGCAAGAAAGAGACCCAACTCGATCCCGCCACGCGAGTAAACACTTGTCTCATGCTCACGTCCGCTTATGAAATCCATCTTAAATTTCCTTATCTGGCCATCCCCGATGATCAGAAGATCCACTTTATTTTTATTTTATTGTTGTTATTTATTTATTTATTTTCTTCACTCTCCCCGCCTAAATCGGACAAC
>JBBPLN010000664.1:0-15342 GCA_038089815.1 Sutorius eximius | reverse complement strand
TGATAGGGTTGCGGATCGAGGGGGGAGCAGTTGATCGCGGGGTTTGGAGGGCTCGCGTGTATGGGTGTTGAGGGACGGTACGAGTGGGGGTAGGTGACGGAGGAGTTGGGGCGCGAGGGAGGGTAAGGGAGGCTGAGAGTTCGTGGGCAAGGTCGGTGGTTTCTACTTGTCCCTCAGGGGTGTGTAACATTTCGTCAGGGTCTTCTACTGGCGAGGGGGAGCGAGGGGGGGATCTGGAAGAATCTGAGGCGGGCGCGGCGGGTTCATGAGGGCGTCCCCAACGGGGATTGGTGGGCGGTTGGCGGGATATGGTGGCGGCGTATAATGGTGATAGCCGCTAGAAGGAAAGCTAGTTCCTTTGTTACGCTTGGCCCGGGTAGGGACGAGCGTAGCCTCTGTAAAACGTAGTGGCTAGGGACGACGTGTCGAAGGAGGACCGTCGTAGAGTGTCCTTGGTTGAACGAGGAGTGTTCCGTGCGGGGAACGACGAAGGTGAGACCGATGCTGGCCTTCCCCTAGAACTGCGGTCTAGGTTGGTGTACTCCGACCTGTAAGTCGTGGACAGCGAGAGGAGGAAGCAGGTTCGATTGCACAAAGTAGTAGAGATGACAGAGGGGAACTAGCTTGGCCCGAAGTAGTCGAAGGGCCAAGTCTTAAGTACTACACTGGGCAGAGGGCTCCGTGACTATAGAGGGCGAAATGAAACATAGCCCACGAAGGCTGTACGAAAGGTAGCGAAATGAAGTGTCATCTACACAGGCGATGCCAACGGCAACGATCAAGATAAATCCGAGTCAGTGGTAAATGAGAACACGAGGCTGTATAAAGAGAACAGCCCTAGGAGGCGATGTCCGTGGAAACAAGGGATAATCCCGGGGGAGTCCCGGGCGAGGGTATGGAAAGAATGACTAGCGAAACGAAGAAGGTAAAAGTAAATCGTAAGCGAAGAAAAGTGTACCTGGCCGGCCAACTCGTAACAGTCGTCCTCACTCTTGTTGTCACTGTGCCGGGTGGTGAGCGTGTCGTTGTGTCGTCCTCACTCTCGTCATTGCTGTGGCAGTGGTGGGCATGCCATGTCATCATCGCCATGGTGGTGGGCGCACTGTTGCGCCACCCTTTTGCGTTGTTGTTGTCGTCCATGGGCGGCGCATTGGTAGGGTGAGGGCGAGGGTGGCGCGAGGTGGATGTGGGCAGACACGAGACTTGGAAAATTTTCAGGAAAATGGGTGAACTTACATAATCGGGTGGCATTCAAGACCATTTGCTTATGGCTCTTACCCATCCTTTATCGCCTTACAGTGCTTGTTTAGCGAGCCGCGACTCGGCAAAAGTATAGAAAGGGCAAAAAAAGGCAAATAAGGAATTGTCTAATTTGCTGATGCTGTAAGCATGCAGTTTCGGTGTGCCTCACGTTTACTACGGGTGGTTGTAGTGCGCACATTCAAAGTTCAAACCGCCGCTAAATCTCAGTCTTCTAAACTTCCGAAGATGGCCCTCTTTGGACATTGCTGTGGTGATGTGGACACGAGACGGGAAAAGCGTGCATTGTCTGTCTACTTAGGTAGTTACAATGTAGCCATGCGGACGAATGCTAAGACGAGTCGGTGTTGGTTCCTGCAAATCCACCTGGATGGTGAGGGTCGGCGCTGCGCTGCTAGTCCCAGCACAGTCACTGTACAGGAATGACAAATTTTGCTGGTGGGTAGTCCTGGTAGCTCGGAGTCCCGGCCCGTGGGAGCATACCTATTTTGGGTCACTCCCGGTTTCGTGCTAAGGCTAGAAGCCTCCTCCGCAATCCGTGTGGTCACTGATTGGGGCACATCTCTCATGGCCACTGCTACAGCCAACTCCCTTCGACTGTTATAGTGGGTAGGCCACCTAAATGGCCCTGGAAGGGCAGTAGTCAGGGTAGCGGTTAAGCCCCCTGACAAGAGCTTTCAGGGCTCGAAACCACACCCAAACCGTCCCCTTTGTCCCTACACGTACTGTGCCGAGATTGGCCTCTCCTATCACACGGCCCTGATCCTCGGGAGAGAGGCGTCTGACGGATGCAGCAAACGAGATCAATAGCCCAGGTTACCCCCCGCACACTGACTAAGAACTACGAGCTCGCGGCCTAGTCCGCCCATCTGTGATGGCTGCGATAGGGTGGGCATGGTGCGCGCAGTGCCCACCAGTCCTAAACGGGACCTGCACATGCCACAGGCCAAGGGTGAGCTGAAGGGCGGGCGGCCCTGCCTCGCACGCTAGGGATATGACTGGGGGTGAGGCGTCGGCGGCTCATGTTGCCAATCAAGGGAGGGGGGTGAGGGTGTGACGAGCGAGCTGGAGTGAGGGAGGCGACAACATGCTGAGGAGAGAAAGGAGAGGAAAGAGGGCAGTGGTACCGCTCACCTGCACTCACCCAAAGACTGGGCACTGCGGCTGTTGCACGCGCAGCATCCTTTGGCCGTGCACACTTCGATCTGCAAAACCTCAGATCCAATCAAACGAACACGTTTTTTGATCCGTCTGGCATGCTGCTTCACTGTACCAGGTGCGTGAGGCCAACCCCACTATGCTCCGTCATTCATTCATGAGTTTTACCTATTCGTTGGTCTTCACTCTTTGCACATCCCAACGCTTCATAACAACATACAGGGTTAACTCATATGTACACCCAGCATTGCCTACAATGTGTGGATGCTTCGAATCAGTGTGATGGTTGTGTCTCCCGTCGCGAGGCAAACTTTGAAGGGGATTTCAAATTTCGCAGGTGCAGTAGGTCAGTGCTTGGTTGAAAGTGTCGAGCACTGTTCGCTAAGAAAATACAGCAATTGAGGCAAATTCCTGCAAGTAGTACCTGACTTCTTGAATTGATTTTCCTCTCTTCTCTAGTCAGGTACACTATGTCGTGCACTGGGCACAGCTGACCACGAAGCTTGGGCGACCATTCGAAAGACCCTGGACGGTAAGTTGGCACTTACCAGCCTCAGCCAGTCATCGCATTCATCACAGCCTACAAAACCCGCCCCTCTACTCTGACATTGTTAATATTCGAGGAGGTACTGGAGCACAACTGCCTTGGCTGTATAGCATAAATACCATGTGAATGGATCTTTGCAGCTGTAGTTGTATATCCATAGTTATAATAGGTGTGAAGTCAAAAGTTCGCTGTTACGACGAATGGTAGTTATAAGCATCATCCTATTTGTGATACACATTACGCCTCTTCGTCACGGTAGCAACGAACGGCCTGCACACGACGTGGAAATTTCTTTGCTAGATTCCACCATTCAGTGTACTTTTGTCCCCACCAAACAGGCAACAAGGTCAGAACCGATCAGGATCGCCCCAACACCAATCAGGCCCCTTAAGGTGGCTGATGGATGCGCACTATGTCATGTGGCTGGCCTCTAAAGCCGTTGCGCTCACATATCATGCTTCACTGGGGTGCTGACGACCTCAGTGGTCCATCCCCGATGTGCCCAATGTGTCCAATGCGTCCGATTTGGCCTCAACGCGGCCGTTCGATCTGGTATGTACGTCTTTGTCTGGGTGCAGCAAACTTCTTAGCTTGCGGTTTCAATTTTCCTCGGCAACATGGTGGGTTTGCTGGTTCGGTAGGACGTCTCTGGTGATTTCTGGGTGGTATGGACGGCCTAGGTACGTCCACTGTTCTCGTATCGCGCTGCTTGTGCTGACCTTCTCCTGGTCCAGCTGGCATCTCCGTTCCAACTTGTTTCAAGTCGTAACGTGCGCTGCTCACTGTGCCGCCCTTCACACCTTGTCTCCCAGTTATATTGACGTGATTCGCATCGTTTTGACAATCTCGCCCCAAAGGTCTCCACGTTCTGCGGCCCTTTCAGCCTCGTCCTAGTGTCTTGGTTGCGGTAAGATGGTCCCCACATGACCGTTTTGGGTCAGGTAGGCGCAGCATCGACGCTCGCCTTCACCCTCTTCTCCCTATCGAGCTCGACACCCGGGACTCGTGCACGGATCGTTCGAATGAGCAGGTAAGTGGTAGGGGGGGAGCTCAGGAGGTATGTCCTTGCCATCTATTAAGGTGCGCTGACAGTGTTCTTCATTGACCGTTGCCAATTGCCCCTGAACCCTTGTATTCCCCTCGATTGATGCGTTTTAGCACATCGCATGGTCCTCCGCTTCGCTCAGTATGTCGTGGCACTTGCCTATGACTTTGCCATTGTTCACTGCGTCTGTGCTTCGATGGGTGGCACTCTTGTTTTGCTTACTGGTCACCTCATTCCCTGGATCGACTGCTACACCTGCGCTCTCGTTGCGCAGCTCTTTACTTCGGCTGGATGGGGTATCCACCTTGCCTGGCGGCTTGGTAGGTTCCTCAGGTCAACGTGTTTCATCGCCATCGTTGCTTGCGTCCTCCTCACCTGTTCACGACCCCCTCGACTCGACCATCTCGCCCTCTCGCTTACGTGCTCCCTCAGGCTCATCAGGTGGTTCTGTGGGCCCGTCTGGATGATGCTCTGCGTCGTCCATTATGTCCGCAGGGTCTCTTGATGGTCTGCACGACTTTGACTGCTTGGGTCGGTCTTCTCGGTCACCATGTGATGCGCTTTGTGTGCTCGCACCTCTGTTTTGTCGGCGTCATTGTCTGCACCTCATCATGCCCTCGTTGTGCCTTCTGCCTGGTCAGGCCCATTACCTGCCAGCTTGTCGACATGCTCGTCATGCGCTCAACTTCCTTCATCGGCCATCTGAATTTACTTGTTGACCTCAATAGCCTTCACATCTCCACCCGCTACCCCTCGGCCTTCTCTGCCTGATCTCTGGTCTCACAGCATCCGTTTGGTGTGCGTGATGAGTTGGGTCGTCTCGCGATCTATCCACTAACCTTGTGGGTCCAATGCCCGTCACGCTTGGATTTGCAATGCCACCGGTCTCGTCATGAGACGATAGACTCGCCATCCCATCCTCTGGCCCGACGTGCGGTGGACCGTCGTGTCATCGCTGTCATCGCTCTGGTGGCTCACCAGGGTTGCCCTCCTGTGTGGCTTGCCTGTCTCAGTGGCTCGTCCCTGGCCTGTCATGGTATCGCGTTCGCGTTCACAACATGTCCTGTTCCTTGGTAAGTGGCCCATGGCCTCTAAGCCACCTCTTCCGACCTGCTGCCGACCGTTCTGCACTCGCGCACTGTGTCTGACCTCGACAAGTGCCGGCGAACACTTTTGGGGTGCACGCAGCCACTGCGGGTGCTGCGTTGCCTTGGACTGGTGTTGGTGGGGGTGATGTGTTGACTAGCTGTAGTCTAGGTTTGTCGAACTCGATTGTTGGGCACTCAATATATTCCCACACTGTGCTGAGCTGCATGAAATGGATGAAAATAGAGTTGGGGGTGGTGCAAGCAATGATATGCCTGACTATAGCATCCTGGATGGGTTCGAACGAGTTCGGTGGGGTGCTCCCTCATAGTATTTAGTGGAGCAGGCTCGGTCTAGGAATGGCGACGTGGTTTTCAAGATATTGCTGGGCAAAGACGACCGTGGGTAAAACGGTTGTGTACTGAATTGAAGCGAACTGTGGGACCAAAAAGTTTCTAACCTGGACCGTCAAGTTGCTAAGCTCTGCGTCGGGGAGCTATACAAACACACACATTCGCTTCGCGGTCGGTGCGCTGTCTTTCATCCCAACCGTCGCCCAAGGCAACGTTGCTAGAGCAGCCTCCATCGCTCCTACCAGCAGCGTCAACAGCAACCTCTTTCAAGTCTGGACTTTGACCCTGCCGAGCGCCCAGAGCTGACCGAATGGACAGAACATACTGGAGTGAAGTCTTCTAAAGATTCGCTCTCTTCCATCGAGCAGCACCGAAGATTTTTAGGACGGGTCTCGCTCAGCCTCTTGGCCTTTGCCGTCGGCATGCAAGTACTTTATCTCGAGTGTGATTGCGAGGCAGATGAGCTTGCGGGCAAGAAAACAGCGCAGTTTTCATTAGTTCTCTTCTTTGTTGCAATATTAATGTCACGGTCTTCTTCGCTGATTTTATGTCAGAAGATCGAAGACCCACCTTCAGGTCAGTGGGCTCGGACCAAGACACAATTCATGGACATGCTTGATGTGCGTCTTTCTAGACGATGTTGTGTCCGATCCATATTACCTTCATTTCCAGTACTTCAACAAGCCAGCGTGGACAGAGCTGCTTCCCCCGCCTCTTCCCCCACCCCACCAAAAGTCTTACACCCTGCTAGTATCCATGGACGACCTGCTGATAACTTCCACTTGGGATGTAAGTTCCGAATACGCGCACTCCGACATGTCAGGTATCGACATTCTGATCCCGTTTTGAAGCTCGATGGCCGCTGGGCTAGACAATATCGTTAGACACTCCCTCTTTTGGTGGCGGCTTGGCTTTCCTCTTAGCGACAACAAGGTTGGCGGACGGCCAAGCGCTTAGGCGTCGATTATTTCCTCGCGTATCTATCTCGGTTTTATGAAATCGTCATGTTTACGACGCAACATTGCTACCTGTGTCCATTCACTCCAGCGCTCGTGAGGGCCACTGCGAACTCTCTGGCCGCCGCAGACTGCAGTCCCTGTAATCGAGAAATTGAATCCTTATAATTTCTTTATCACCTACAAGCTTTTCCGTGACGCCACATGCTCCATGGACCGCAAGATCGTCAAAGTTGTTGGACGAAATGTCCAATGCAGCATCGTCACCAACGAATAAGGCAGAACGGACTCGCCTTGGAGATGCTTACGTGATGTCGAACCACGTCTTGTAAAATTTTCTTTTTTCTTCCTTCCCTTAGCTCGTTGCACTCGAACGGCTGAGGTATGTTCTTGTAACCTATGATACATATGACAAACGCTCACATAGTCCATAGCTGAGCCTTGTCGTAGCTATCAAAAGTGAGTCTGCTCGCGATATACCCTTCTGCGGGCTTACTTGGACATTCCACCCCAAGGATCTTTCCTACGGTCTACCTCAACCGCGACCTTTCGAAAGTCATTCTGCTGGATGCTCACGATGAGCGTTATTTGGCGTATCCTGATAATTCCATCGTGCTTCCCAAGTGGACAAGGGCCTTACTGCCATGATTCCCTTCCTTGAGTGTATGTTTGGTGTTTCCTCTGTGCAGCCATGTTGCACTCACATTCACCTCCCTAGCGATCAGCCTATATAAACTCCAGGATGTCTGGCCGATTCTTCAAGCTTACCAAGGCAAAGACATACTGCTTGAGTATGCCAAAAGGAAGCTGAGGCACATCGCTGAGTGGAAGGGCAAATCCAGGGGCCTTTCCTCTGGGGGATTCAACATGGGCTCTTTGTTTGGCACGGACACCGGGGTAAGCATCTCGACTACAGCTGTGCCTCTAAGTTGATCACTCTCCTTGTCCTCAGTCGTCTCACTCGCCAATCCCCTCGACATACCTTGAACAAAAGCGTGCAGAGGCCCAGTGCCAATATAAGGAGGAGCAAGCCTATACCGCAGCGGCACAAGCATGAGTTCAATCGAGAAGTCGCTGGATGAGGAGAAACAAGCGATGGCTAAAGAAATGCCTGGATCGCTTCTCGGCCTCCTTGACAACATGTCAGGGAAGAAGCCACAGGATGTGGGGACGCTAACAAGACCGCTGCAGGCGGCGGGGAGCGCAGGTGAAGCACTAGTCCGTCTATGTGCTGGGCGTGCCGGACATAGAGGTACAGTAGTGGCGACCTGGTCGCTCATCTTTATCCATATAATCTGCTCTCCACTCAATGTTGAGTTACACATGATTTCATTGAAGCCACCGCAGTTCCCCCAGGAAGGCCTCTCTCTGGCCGCCACGATACCATCACAATTGATTATAATGTACAGCTATTTACAGGTTAGAAGCACATGGAAAGATTACCGATCGGGAGTCTGGAGGGAATGTGGCATGCAAAACCGGGACCTTGGCTTCTTTCTCAGACATCAATCTGCCGATCCATCAGTTTCCCCAAGAAGCGGACAGATCTAGGCTCTGAACGTCTCGGCCACGAGCTCCATCTGCTATGTATAAGTCACCCTTCAGTCCAAGTCGGTCACTGTAGAAACCCACCTGATAGTCCGCGAACCGGCGTCGGACGAGAGCGATGCCGTTTCCGTCCATATGGACCCCCAGCAGCGGTTGGTCCGAGGGGCGATCCCAACGCTGTCTCTCAATAAGGCAATGTCGTCCCCAGGAACCATATTCCGTCCCTATCCCCTTCCGAATCATTATCTTGACCCATACACGTCAAGGGCGTGCACAGCCTCGTGGGGATGAAGTCGAGCATGTACAGGTCGTGTTTCCCGATGGATGCCCTCGAGTGGCCTCCACAGGGACGTGCTAACAGTAGACAGCTACCGCTCAAGCTGAAGAGGACATCGTGTGGGCCGCAGATGGTCAGTGAACGTGATCGTAGGTCCCCGGATGTTCCACATCACGAGAAGCTGGCCTGGATTGGTGGTAGAAACCACGGCAATATGACCTTGAAGGGTACATACGTTGGTCCACGCGAACCGCCAGGCGTGTCTTCGTACGGAGGTGAGCGTATTCCGGCATACAGATAGGGGACATGAAATGCGCTTTGTCGAAACCCGCATACGAATAGACCTCGATGTGCCGTGAGGACCAAAAGTCTGTCACTGTCGAGGAAACAGAAATCATGCACGTACGGTTATTTCTCAGGTCCCTTGAGCATAAACTGATAACAGCTGGTGAACTTTAGCAACAGGTATTTTAGCTTCATGGCCACAGATGTGCTCACCGTCGTCTTGCCTTGCTTCCAATTCTGTACTTGCAACGATGAAAAGGAAGCCGATTCGGTGCCCGTGATCAGACTTGAGCATGGCTACAAAGTCACCGTTCACTTGAAATCTACTTTCGCGCGACCCGATCCCGTATACCCCGTGTTATGGTAATCCCGTGGATACCAAAGTTCCACACGTAGCGAGCAGATGAAGGTCCAGGCAACCAACCGAAATCGTGCACAACTCGAGGCAACACACTGGTTCATTGCGGACCATGAACCCGACCCGAACGCTCGCACACGCCAACGGGTCCTGCCAGACATCGATGACTCCCTGTGCCTCGAACACATGGTCTTCCCCCTGGCTGAGCGCGTCGCGTTCCCATATCTGGATCAAGGGCGAGGGCACATTGCAATCGGCAAGGCATGCGGCGTACCTGTTATATCGGTACGTGACGCCGAGCCACCCGTCGGCAGCGAGATAGTTTGTCGTGTGGGCTGTCGTACGGACCCAGCGACACGGTTTGCTTCTTCTTGCTGAAATCGAGCATGTTCAGGGTTCGGATCCTTGCTGATAGCGTTCATGCACAGGTTGGTCAGCCACGCGTAAAAGACGTATACCATGTGCGATCGTGTCGATCCAACACTGAAGCTCCGAATGGAGCGACATGTCTGGTACTATTGTGAGGGTGAGGTGAGCAATGCGAAATGGTCTCAGGTGGCACTCTACCTGAATACAATGAAGGATGTCCTTGACGGACAAGCATCTGAATATGCTATCTGCAAATCGGAGTCCTAGAATGAAACTTGGGCGACTATCCCATGCAAATAGTGGTTCAGAAGTCGTCTGCAGCATCACTGCCAGTATGACGTAGCGAAAGGATGGGCATTCTGAGAGTAGGCCATCAGAATTTAACCACCAGAAGAACAAAGACCAAGAAGCAACAATGGGGCAAAGGCGTACATGTCGGAGTGGCACGCTCTTTGCAACCGAAAAGAAAAAAAGCCGCCCACTGGCTAGATTGAACAATCGGCCTCACCATTACGAGTGGTGCGCTCTACCGCTGAGCTAAACAGCCGCAATATTCAATGACAGGGGTAATATATATTCGCAGCCCTTGACGGGCATATCCGTGACAGCCGCGGTCCATAACGAACGTTTGATAAAAACGACCGCCATTGGGGGTTAGACATGCATAGTACCTATGGAGGCACGTTATTAGAGGGATCGGCTACAATTGGACAAGTCACCACCATAGCTAATGTACAAGCCTGGCTGCCTTAGTCGTTACCCAAACGGTAATCAAAGTGCAAATAGTATAAATTCCTATCCTTAGCCCTGCTTTGCAGTATACGTATACTGAGGGTATGTAATGCGAGGGAAGGACAGCTATGGAGGTGTTACATGTGGTGTGTGTTAGTAGAGAGTGGTTGCGCACGGGGAATATGGTGCGATCAAGAAGCATGATAAATGGGAAGGCAAGAATGGCTGTGGAAATATGACGTGGTAAAAAGAATATACAAAAACTTTAGCGCTGGGTTCATTTAGCAATGGGAACAGCGTGTTGGAGGTAGCAGCCATAAGCTGTTTGAGCATCGACAAAGAGCGCCCGGAGGAGGGACCTTTCCGTCTGCGTAAGCCCATCCAATACCCAGTCTTTGTCAACAAACTCAAAAGGCTCCCTGTTGAGAAGTCGTTGCATGATAGTCTCCTTCCATCGCCTCCAGACCTCTGTGTCATTCGGAAGGAGTTCCTCGAGGATCCCAGTCGGTTTTTTGGGTTGGAGGACGAGGAGGACGAAGACCACCGCTGCCGTGCGTGTGCCAAAGGTATACTTGGTTAAAACTGGTTTATTGAGAACGTTGTCGAGTAGGATATCTCGTTGGATCTTTCTCTTGTCCAACAAGGCCAACCACGAGTTATAAAGCCAAGAAACAGTGAGTGAAATGCAGAACATGGTTTGGCCGAAGAGGGAGCATTGGGACGCGAGTAACTGGACAGTGAATTGGATAGTGAAAAAGATGGAACACCATCCTGTGATTCCGTATAGGTGCTGGTTGGGGAAGCTGAGGAAGAATCTGCCGCGAGTGATGGAGTTGACGGCTCCCTCTGCTCCCTTGAGCAACACAATCTCATTGTCTGAAGAAAGGACACCATCGCCGGCAGGACATCCCCCAGGGGTATCAGGATGGGTGAATACGAGCTTTGCTGAGCCGACGACGAGAGAAGAGATGCCATTCGTCAGGATACCCAAGAGGACCAACGAGAAGGAATGCCAGTCACCGAAAAGCCCACACACGAGGCAGGTGGCGGCGCTGACAAAGATAGGGATGCTTGCAAGGGCAGGGGTGTACGCGTTGGTGCGTTTGGGGTACATCCAAGGTTCAGGGACATGGCCGAGCTCGGCGATCGTAACACTGACAGCTTGTGATTTTCTTCCTTCGACGACCTTTCCTTCCTGGGCAGCACACTCTCTCATGAAGAGGGCAGCCGAGCGACTAGTTTCCCCGAGGATGGTACCAGAGTGTGCAGCTCTAAACCTGGGACCCTTGATAGCATCTGGCTCGAACAACGTAGTAGGATCGGTGTGGACACCAGGAAAAAAGCTATCAAAGAATTTTGATTGGGAGAGGAGCCGGAATCGTTTGGCGATCTGGTACGATCCTGGAGAGTTGTACCAACCCAACCATCGTCTGTTTCCGTAAATGTGGATGGTAGCAATGGCGGACGCAGCTTCGTCCCCACCAATAACGCCAGCCATACCCAAGGCGTCGAGGGAGAAGTGGGGCCTGTCGGGCAAGGTACAGCCGAGAGCATTGGAGATGCGCATGTAAGCCCAATCCAGTAGGAAACAGCGGACCGAGGTCCCAAGAGTTAATAAGGATGGGGTCATGGTAGCGCACGGGGTTGGGAGTCGTTCGACTTGTCCCCCCATGTCTTTTATACTACCAAGGTACCCCGTATGGAAGGTTGCCCATATGGGTGACACAGCCGCGACAAGGATGTGTCGCTTGGTGGTCGGGGGTGACACTGCATGATGAAAAAAATTCTCGGACCCCTAATCAAATTTGAAATCTCAACAGGTCCCATTAGCCTTTATGTGCAATCGCGTAGCCTACCTGGGCTGGTTTCAGATTCAACCCCCGCTAAAGCTGTAACTTCTCTCGCTACCAAGGTCGCCGTTTGCACCCGCGAGGCGGCGAGATCGACACAATCTATCTCCGACTCTCCACCTAGCCCTGAGAGTCTGCACAATTCTCCCGTGTGTTCATCCTTCCGGTCCATCCTGTCTACATCGGATCACCTCTTTTCGGTCTTCCTGTTGCCAACCAACGCCTTCTGTCGAGCGCAACCAGACTACGTTGAACTCGTCACCAGGGATGTTCCCCTTAATCCCCACTCCTTAAAGGTGCCGAACCGAGCTCAGCGATCACGGCGACGACATCCTCATGGAATGGCACCCCGAAAGTTTGCTGCAGGCCCCCAAGACTATGTCGCTCGCGTATAATGCTATGAACGCGTCACGGCTTTTTAGGTTTGTTCACCCCAGCCTGTCGTGCAACTCAAGGAAAAAACTGTAGGTGATTCCCGTCATCTTCTCCCTTTCAAGTGGTGATGTACAGCCTCCAACAGTCGTTGGTTGCACCTGCCTCATCACTACAAAAGCGCGTGATCCCAGAAGGTATCTATCTTAGGGTCTCATGACTCGAGGCGAAACATGGCGTTCGGGTCGAAATTCTGTCGATGTTCCGACTTGGCTAAGCCACAATCGCTACATTGCAGATGGAGACGGAAGCGTTCACTTGTTCTATTTTGACATCCACATTAATTCCAGAGTTGCAGTGCCATCATACCAGCCTTTTCAATTCCTGTCGAGCTGCTTGAAGCCTCTCCATCTTCTTTTGAACCTCTTGGCGGGTAGTCGCAATATTGCTAAACTCTTCCACCGTGCTCTTGCAATGGTTGTATCCATCCGGCCCGGTGATCTGAAGCCCCTCTTGGAGGGCCTTGTCAATGTCCCTGTGCAAGCCCAGCATGATTCCGTTGTCAATTGCCATTGGTACCATGTCAACAAAACGTTTGTAGGCGACTAAAGATATTCATTTTGGTCAATAGACTGATGCAACTTACAGCAAAGTTACCTTGGAAGTATGCACGTACGCTCGCCATTGTGTCCAGAGCTGGTTCCATTGGATCAGGCGACAGCCGCTTGGCCAGGTCCATTGCCCTAGCCGAAATACCGACCTCATTTAGCTTGGAGAGAGCTTTGTGAACCACATTCTGATATGAATCTTGCTGTGCTGACTCGTAGCCAGAGCCACGTGGTTGAGACGACCCTGGTTGTGTAGTCGACTCGGCTTGTTTCAGTTTTAATGACAGATCACTGTCGTTCCGCCATGCTCTGTAGTGGGCAAGAAACTTGGAGAGGACATTAACTTCGAGTTGCTCAACGATCGCCTCCCATAGTCGACCCTTGACATGGACTTAGGCAAGCTGGGATACGTGATCCTTAATTGGCCCTGGGGAAGGAGCTTGAGATTAAAATGACCACGAACGAATCGTACGAAGAACGTGAACGCGGACCGCATTTGCGTATACCTGACAGCCCCTCAACTGCGCTGGTACGCAATCTTGAGGTGGATTGCGCTTCATATTCCCATCTCTACGGGTTCGACTTACACGACATTTTCTTTTGCGACACTTCCGTGCTCGCCCAGCTCCTGGTCGACGATTCAGCGAGAACTAGCCCACAAAAAGACCAGCGTGTCGACGAAATGGTGCAGGCGTTGTACTCCAGAGAGAGTCAAGCACGCGTGTCTTTGTCCCGCTTATATTGTCAGTCCTGCACAACCATAACCCGGGAAATGTCATTCATCTCGCCACATCTTTCAGTAATCGCAAAAATGTGAGGGGTGACCCAATTGACTCGAGGACTACAGCGGGTTGGGATGGAAGATGGAAGATTTCCATCTCGAGTACGAGGCCCTTGTTTCCAGCGCGACTATGCATAATCGACAAATGGTACTTCAACTCCAACTTTGACGTACAATACTCATTCCTGCTCCTGCTATTAGACCCCACACACCAAGCTTCGCATCAGTTGTTTCGATTTCTGACGCGTCGCCTGCGGTCTCTGTAGCTTCCCCTGGATCCGGATACATGTCTAGACGGTGTGGCCGGGTAGAATGTAGGGAGATAGAACGGGAGGGGTAGTTCGGCGAAAGGGGGCCCGGAGAAGAGCCAAGAGACCCGCCGTCGGCAAACCATAATGTACGTTATGTCTGAAGCTGAAGGCATGAATTTACCATGTTCCGAAGACTTGCTCGCTGAGCATAGGTCCATGAGCCTGAGGGTGGAAAAGCGCATTGCTCAGACTTTCGATCATGTTCCAGTAGATCCACTGAAGATCCATATAGACGTCGCTGCACTAGACCGTGCCGTCCTCGCAAATAAGCGCCGAATGGAAGTCTATGGCATAGCCATGATTACTGTATATCATTGCCTCACCGTGGACCGTGGTACATCAAGCTGTAGCGGCGTCTGCTGGCTTGAACCTTTCCCTCCACCAGCCTTTCTCGACACGCCTCTGCAAACTCATTCTAACAAGCTCGCAAACAACTAGCACTCATGTCAAGCGTCTCATTACGGGAATCTGATGATGACGGTGGTCCCCAACCATGTCGGTTTATCTCGATTCCCGATTTGGTCAACGAGCTTGCGTTTCTCCCCGACGGCCGACTAGTCATTGGGTCGTCGGAGAACATCAGTGTCTGGAGTTTAGACACTGGGAAGCAAGAAGGTACATCGATGGAGTACGAGCGCCGGATAAGAAGTCTTGCTGTGAGCCAGGACGGCAGGAAAATCATCGCCAGCGACGACTGTGGAGACATTGGGGTGTGGGACGTCGACTCGCACGAACTTGTCCAAGAATGGGTTGTTCCAGGAATCTGTGAACCCACCGCCGTAACCTCGCCATATGGACAACTCATCGCGACCTACAAATATCATACTGATGCAGTGACTATTCACGCTGTGGATGGGAGACATGTTCAAGCCATCGAGACCAACAGTAGAGTTCGGTCCATCTGCTTCTCTCCCGATGGACACAAAATTGCCTGTGGCACCTTTGATGGCATCTACGTGCACGAGGTCAAGAGTGGCGATCTTATCCTTGGGCCGTTGGAGAGCAAGAAACGTTTTCCAAAATTGATGTGGTCGCATGATGGCAGTCGGATATTCGCTACGTCGTACAATGCGATTCACAGTTGGGATTCTGATACAGGGGAACAAACATGGATGGGTTGCTACGAAGATATACGCTGCCTCTCGCTTTCTCCGGATGGATCAATACTTGCGAGCACTTCTCGTGATGCTGTGCATTTCTGCGATGCAACTTCTGGTAACTCTGTCGGATGCCCTCTACGGCATGATTATGTTGTAGAAGCCGTTTGCTTCTCTCCCTCTGGTGAATTCGTGGCATCAACAGTAGAGGAGAGCGGAGAGATATACTTGTGGCGTGTTCCTTGGTTGGATGCTATCGATGATCAGGTAAGATACTCACCAGTGGTGCCTTGTCGTTCGTACTCATCCTCTCCATGGTCCCAGGCACACCTTCAACCTCTGCTTGGCG